>CAJVPJ010000762.1:0-17212 GCA_910592205.1 Paraglomus occultum | reverse complement strand
TTGAGCTTTTTTTAGAATACTTCTAATGGTGCTGTAATTCTTGGGTTTCATGGTCGATTTAATGTAAATTAGTTTCATATTAATATTTTTATATATAGAGATAATCCTACATATATTAACCCTGTTTTGGTTTATATTCCTCACCTTCTGGTATGATAATGGGAATATTAAAATTAACAAGTCCATAATAATAAGTTATGAACAAGTACCATTATTACTTTTCAAAATATCATCATTCACCCTGGTTAATTTTACAGCCACAGCCACATCACAATCAGCCTCTCAATTATTATTATGTCACATAATAGAATGTTCACTTTGTCTGGTTTTGTTGCAGTCTGCCCCATATGTGTTATGTAAACTCTGTTTTAATCAATTATTTTAAGGTTTTTATGTCTACTGCATGTAAGAAATACAGTCAGGCAAAAGTAGTCTTTATCTGTTTTTACTAAATAATAATAATGAGATAATTTTAATATGTAGCTAATGCAACATATTAATATGAAGCAAATTGCTAAAATGATTAAACAAAGGATAGCGATCCCAATAGAAAGCTTATGCACAAAAAATAAAAAGTTTAGCCCAAAGATTGGGTTCATATAACAATTCATATAAAATATATTAGAAAGGTCATACTAAGAGAAGAAGGCATAAGAGTTTCAGGATATTCTATTCCCTGTATATGTATTGGGTACTCTTGTTACCAATGTGTGATTACAAGTGAGGCGTGTGAATAATTTTATCTCACGATGGTTTTCGTTCATATTAATATGTTAAAGGGTTCATCAATTTTGCCTAGAAGAAAGCTTTTAACCGTTTTCGCTTTAAAATTATTTGCTTCGAATTATACATAATATTTATTTACTCATGCAAAAGAGAGCTTGCACGGACGGAAGACAATGATCTCTATGCTGAAAATTCTCACAACATGACTACTCGTGAGCCCATTTAATCACAAATGACGAAACGGTTCCGGACTGTTTACCTCCATGTAATTATAAAAACTAAAAATTTCTCTTTCTCTTCAAAATTAAAGAACCGAAAGCGAGAACGTTTCTCCTTTCCTTCTATCCGCTGCTTCTGCTCGATATTCCTCGACAGCTAAAAATTTGCCCAGTAAAGTCATTAAAGTGTTTCTGTTTTTTCGCTTTTCTATTCAAGACAGCCTTGGAGAAATCATCCCCAGTTGTACAACCGATTTCAAGTGTTTTGGTGTGTCCAGGAATTGTATTCAAAACTAAGCAATTAACGTAGTTCTCTTCTCGTTGATATAAAACAGTACCTCACGTAAATCGATCGATAAAATACCATTGGTTTGTTATCTAAATCATATGAACAAAAGCAACATTTGTCAAGAGAATTCGACTGTGACATCAATAATTTAAACAATAATCTCATACTAATACTGGTCCTTAGATTAAATAAATGAATGTCCTTTAAGTGATGCTGAGACTGTACCAATTTCGCAACACGTGACGCGTATTTGTCAAAAGTCGTTAGATATAGAAACTTGGCGAATATATCAACACATGACCTTAAATTCCAATCAAATATCCTTAACTGTGGGAGATTTCTAAGGAGCAAGTTATTACTTCTCATTTTTTTTTCATATAAGGGGGATTTCTGATATTTAGCAAAAATTAAATTTCTCTTTTGACAAATATTATATCTTTTATTTTTCGATTTCCTCCACTATCCGCACATCTTTACTTCTGTAACTGTTACAGAATTAAAAATCACCACCCACACATGCAACTGTTGATAGAATTACGTTCTGGTAATAGAAAAGACAGAATTTACGATTGTGGCAACATTTAATTGCCAAATGAACGATTTATATCAATTTATAATATTCAGCAAATTCCACAACTCTGGGCCAATGTTTAACCAAAAACTTGAGATCTTTTAAATTGATCTCTTTTACGTAACGACTGTAATCAAGCAGAGGCGGTTTAACATATTTTCTGCACAGTTGTTTTGATTTCATGAAAACTTCGACATCAGTCAAACACTCAACATAACATTGTCTACTCCACGTCCGCAAGATGCTCCAGCGCCAATAGTATAAGCTGAAAAGATTGGCTCATAGGTATGGCATAGCGGCCGTACACCAACTTCTGCCAGAATGAAGCGTACGATAACTGTCTGCGTGCGCGTCTAAAATATGAAAAGAAGTTCGCAAGGTAAATTAGAAAAGCCATGTCTTTACAAAAAGAGAATTCATTGTAGATCGCGAGGAACTTTTATTCACAGCAAGTCAGAGTTCATTGTAATACTCCAAGTTTCCGTGTTGATACAGTCCACAGTAAACACCTGACTTGCCTATTTTCTTGGACATCCCTGTTAGCTTATTTTAATTTAAACTGTTTTCAACGATAAAATCTGGCCGATATATAGTATGCTCTTCACCATTGTCTCGCTGCATTCGCGTAAGGCGTTATCCTTTTGAAATGGCATATCCTTGGTATAAGTAGTCCGCCATGTATTAGGCAAATCAAATTTATTGACTATTGATAGGCGCGTGTTATTGGGACCAACAAACTTGGAGGACGAATTGCAATATGCTCGACAAAGACCCGCGTATATATAGTCCTCTCCAGTCTTTTTCAAAGTTTTACGAAAAATCATGGTCAAGTTGAACCCAGAGAATTTTATTAAATTTTGACAGCCAAAAACACAAACACGAAAAGTTCGTCGAGAAAACAAGTAAATATTGGCAAAACCACATTGGTGCTCGCACGTAAAGAACTTGACAACATCTGTTTTAAAACCTATACCTCTTCCGGATTTCCTACGGAATGCAGATACTGCCGAGTTGAAATGGAAGTCGATGACGCTGCTATTTTTGTTTAATGGTATTCAACGATGCCCCAGTTGTGGATTGCCGAAATGGCGTTCCCGGCCAGACGTTAACAGCGACGAGTTACAATAGTAACGTATTGTTATCGTATTGTGACTGCGATGTAAACATAGTGTTATCACATTATTTACAATGGGAATGTCACGTAATAGACTCCATCCATTTGCTTTACTATCAAGAAAGCGTTATACCCGACCTTATTGGACGTTGAACAAGAAAATACAGTTTCATAAAAGTTAATTACACAATAGGACTTTACAATCAGATACTGACAACTGTCATGCATTCTTTGTGGACATTCCAAACCGGTGCAAGTCAATTAGTATGTGGTAATAACGCCATTGTTGTTGGCTGTTTATAGTAATATTTATAGGATGAAGCACATAAACGATTTAAGACGCTATCTTTTAAATTTTTCCTTTGCGGATTTCGGCAAACCCGAAAACAAGCGAATAATGGCTAGCTAATTTCATTGTGCGAGTGCTAGATATTAATATGGAAACCACACAAGTCACAAAGGCACGTGCCACACGAAGTCAATAAGAGCCACACCGAACTATAATTAACGTTTCCCTCGCTTTTACTGCGCTATGGAAATGTCGGACTTAACTGAGTGTATACGTGACAAGTTAAACCGTGAGCTATTACTCACTTCGTGCTGCTTTCTATGCATAATTTGTTCTTCCCCTTGCCCGCCCTTCATTTCAGGCTTCCCTTTGAATTACCAACCTTCCCATATTCCCTATTTCTCTCCACATAATTAGAACTCCGTCGAGAGAAGCAAAGACGTTACGAGCAAATATGCCAACAGCTAGACCAGGAAATTCACCAGAAAACTGCTCATTCCCGTGAATTATATCTTAAATTCGAACAGGCCGTTACCCACTATCAAAAAGAGTCTGAAGCGCCATTTGATTTTGATGATGATGATTCGCAGAAAGATGACGTGAGCGAGGAGGAGGAAGAAGTAGATAGTGATGATGAGAATCATGGAAGAAATGGTTATGGAGAAGGAGTCGTATATGGGAGGAGAAGGGATGAAGTAGGGGATGAAAACGGAGGACTAGAGAGCATAGTTAGTATTGGAAATTTGGTTAATAGAGAAACTCCTATGGTGATGGAAGCTGAGGAGGATATGGATGGAGGAAAGAGGTGCGAAAGGACTGGAGAGAGAATGACTGATCGAATGAACGATAGGATGAATGATCGTATGAACGAACGAACGAGACATAACGATCGCGTGGCTGAAAGGGCGAATGAAAGATCAAGGACAAACGATAGACTGTCCGGACAACAAATCCCCTTGGCTGACAGAAGCACTGATAGATTGGGAAATAACATCAGGAAACTCGAAGCAAAGCCTAAGCGATCTTCTCGAGAGAATAGAATCCGTACTGCACATAATAAATGTTTGGAATTGAAGAGTCAGAGTGAACTCGTAGAAGAGTCTTTGACCAAGGCGAGGGCTAGGCTATTGTTTGCGCGTGAAGGTAAATTGTACGAGGCCCCACATTTGTTTGTAGTCGCATTGTGTGGATTTGCTCGCTTGTTACTGTTAACATTGCGATGATACTCAACTCTTCGACTTTCTCTTGTATTTGAACTAATTCATATAGACTATCAACGCTCGCTCCATGCCTTTGACGATCTTGAAAACGAATTGACCTCAATCTCTCAAACATTTGAAGAGACGCAAAAGCGTGCATTGGAACAGTTCTTTGCTGGTCTCAATGACAAGGACGTAGATGTTTATGAAGCACATCGCAAGTTCCATGAATCGGCTACCCAGGAAGCTTTGGAAAGACGAGGCAGAAAAAGAAAAGAAATAGAAGAGTTGCAGGCGCAAGTGAGAGGGGCAAAGAGGATCAAGAATGCGGCGTTGCTGACCTCTGTGGTTGCTTTGGCTCCGTGGATTGGTGCAATGGCTTTAGGATTATGGGAGAAGTTTTTGATATTGCAAGGACAGTTGGGCGAGTAAAAAGAGAAATCAAAACAAGGTAAAGGGAATTAGTAGTGGAAATTTTTATTTCTTTGATATGTAGATTTCATGCTATTCGAGTTGCTTGTGAGTTTGTGCAAATCTGCTGATTAGTCATATTTTATTGTTCAATGGTTGATATGGATAAGAATTTGTAGATGGTTGTAATACTGCAATTCGCTGTACATAAGATCAAATTTATTTCATAGTTATCAGACAGTAAATATACGAATAATTAAAGGTAGTGAACAACTTGGACAATAATAAATGATTAATCACAGATTATTTATTAGCAAGAACTAATGCTAATATCAGGAACATTATCTGGTAGATAATGGTGGTCTGCTTGAGATAACATGGCAGATTTTGTTGTATGTTAGGGTTCGTGTTGGCACTACTGACATGACTTGCGTCTGTTTGGGACAGGCAATTCCGGGTGAGATTCCATACGCTTACGAGGTAGAGAGCCTGACGTATACGTCATGCCAAGCCAAATGTTATTACTGCACCTGGAGGAGTATTTATTTAGAACTTTTTAACCATACAACAAGCTGATATGGGTTAGACTTCAATTTTAAAAGAAAAATGCTCATCAATAAAATGCGTTGACATATCACAACGGTTGCAGAAGTTGCCATTGACACCCAATCATCGCATAGTGACATAAAGTATTCGTAGAAGAGACAATAAGCAAGTATAATTCAAGCCCGGTGCACACAAATACGTACAGTAATTCTAGGGTCTAACACAAGGTGCTCGAAAGCTCAACACTCTGCTGAACCTGGGATCTGGCTTGAAGCCAATATATCTATTCTACCTTTCTTCTTTACAAATTGATGGCGATATGTAAACATCGAAATTTAATGATCAATTTCGGCGTGTATTTATTGTGGCAGATTAAACCTACACCAGATTAAAGGAAAGTGGTGGTCTTCCTGGATCCTATTTTAATGTCTCTGAAACCCACACATACTCTTTTAATATTGTCTCCCCAAGAAATCTGAAATAAAGAAAATTTCATTTTAACTTGGCACGTTTATTAGTAACATTCCATGTCATGCAATCATCGGGTCATTACACTCAAGTAATGACTCAATTTTATTTGAAACTTGTTTCTTTATTCAACGAGCAAAAGCTTTCCCGAAGTTCAAATGGCGTATTCGGTAATCCGGATGGATTGAATCTATCAACTATAGCAATTGGGGCATAATTATGTTACATAATTAAGGACAATCAGGAATAACGTTTCTACATTTGCATGTTTGGCACTAGAAACCTTGAACACTAGACGACCTAGAAGTTGTCCATGCTCCAACACTAGTTTGTGGTTTAGCTAGAAGCCTTGAACCTAAAAAGTCCTCTTCATTTACCAGAGTTTCTACATGATATCTTCATAGAAAAAGGGCTCATTTGCCTTTCTATATTTTTCGATAAGTGATTGTGCTCTCTCCCGTCTGCTGCTGCTCACTGTTGGCAATGAACTCGAGGCTTGTAAGATATCCGTCTATTTTCTGGTCAAAGTTCTGAAGTTAATTGCCACAGTCGCGGTATTTGATCCAGCCATTTTCAATTCACGCGGTCAAATGTTCATTCGTCCGGTTATGTTGCAGTCTGCCCGACATAATAATAACTAAAAGAATTATAAAGTCTTAAGCTTGAGCATACTCTATCATCTATTATCTATCATCCATGTTCCGCTGGCTGCGAAACAAGAAAAAAGCTACGGCACCTGGTATTCCCACGTTGTCCCCAACCGTAGTACTGACCAGGCCACCAGTGGCTTAACTGCGGAGATCGGACGGGTTCCGGTGCTTTTCACTGTGTATGGCCGTAGCTGTCACGAATTCTCATGCAAATTCTTTATGCAGCTGCATATGGCATTGGCCTAATCAATAGCCGTCGAGACAGATAACGATATCAAAGTCGTAATATTCCTATAACAAACCAGTTACAATGTGATATCTAAATTTGAAAAGTATGAACTATCGTTATGAATTCATGTCTCGAAAATGATCGAGTATATAATGTCAAAGCTCGTAATTGGTTTGAAACGGGGTCGCAGTGTTTGAGATCTGTCTATTCATTTCCGCAATCTTCGAAAGGAAGTCTCCCTTATAATGTCACACAAAAACCAATAATGAAATATCCTGTTCTTTAAAGGATATATACGCAACTTACAAAATAAATCACAAGTAATGTTTTCATTCGCAATAGACGTTTGTTCGGGCTATGTTAATTGAAACGAGTTTGTAATTTTATGTCGAACTCGGCCCAACTTTTAATAATATCTTGGCACATTAGAGAAAGTATTGTATCTTAACGGATAGCGACTCCGCTAATGGTTAACTCGATGTGCATGAAAAGATAATGAGATTCGTATAATTTTGAACCATTTGAACCCCTAAGCGCATTGTCACTTACGGATACCCGCAAAACGCCCATTGCAATGTTGGCAATTCAGTTGTCGATCTAGACCTCTATTATGAATTTCTATTGTGAATGGTCTCAAGCGCTTACAATGGTCTCGGCAAGCAACCAATCAATTTTCGTTACTAATATATAAAAGAACAATACCCTGTTGCTGCGGTCGGATTGCTCTTGACATACTCGCACGATAACGGCACCCGATATGCATATAATTACCAAAATAGGTCAATGGTCTTTACTTATTATATAAATCGCATGCTGATGGTGAAAAGAAATCCAACTTTCATAATCCGCGCAAGTCGCTTTGCAACATCACTCTTACCCCAAAAATTTAAACACAACAACAACATGAGCAGAACTTTCCCCGCGAACTTGGAACAGCAATTCGACGAGGCCTATCGCAAGGCCAATCTCGTCTGCAGTAAGGCCGAACTGCTGGCGTACAACAACAGGCCGAACAAGCATGGGTCGCCGAGGAGGCCCAAAAATGCGTTTTTCATATTTACAGTAGAGTATAGAAAACGCATTAAAGTTGGGCTTTACAGCTCAACCACAACTCAGTCGCGGGATGTTATCCGGCGTGCGGGACGGGCGTGGCAGAGGTTGAGCGCAGGGGAGAGGCGCGTCTACGTTCTGGCGGCCAGCGTGGTGGAGAAGAAGTTTTACGAGAACAATCCGGGTTATGTGTATAACCCAAGAAGGGAGCCGCTCGAAACAGTGTCCGCCACGGCGACGGCGAATGAACAAGGGGAGTTTGCCGAGATCTACGGACGATTCTCGGATCCGTCGTGGGTGAACCCTGGAAACGTCAGCGATCCGGCGGACGTTATTTATTCCATAAAAACTTGGAATGGGTTTTCTTGGAACGGACCGTAGACTCGGGTTGTCATTGTATTTATTAGAAAACCACTCAATATTCCGTGTACAGAGTTACATACTCTACCTACTGCATAACAAATAAAATTATTAGTATTATTATTATTATTATATTATTATTATTATTATGTGATTTGTTTATTTGTATTTTTCTCGTACGACTTCTCGAACTCTCAGGCTGCGCATCCTGCTTAATATACTTGAACGTGTTTCGTTAATGTATTCGGTCAAATACGGTCGCCACCAATATCTTTGTAACGATAATGAGCAAGAGACGTATTTCCTTGATAAAACGACAGTTTGGTAAAAATACTATACTCTAATACTTTTTGTAAATAAGCACAGGAACAAAACGCAAGATTATATTTTATTTATCGTGGGATAACTAAGCATAATTTTTGCACAGTCACAGCCATAATTCAACAAAAACTTTATGGTTAACATCAATAGCGAATAATTAACCAATTCTCTGTTCGGACGAATATTTCTTCTTCGGAAAGTGAGCAGTACTTCATATACAAGCAATACCATACTCATTCATCTGTTCCTGTATTGACTGTCCGTATGACAACGGGAGTGCAAGCAGTTTGCGCACTCATCTCTTGATACAGTAAAGAATTTCAGTTTGGCTTTGAATTAAGCTCAATGATAGATTGAGAATAACAAGTAAAAGTGCAAGTTCGAGTTACATTTTTTTTGTTTGGATCTTCTTTATCTCGTATACACCCTTTTGAGCTAGTCTGGAGATGGTGGCGATCTCTGGTTATTACTATGCTGTGCAAGCTTGCAATGATTGTATGAAATTGCGTAATCATGTCGGGTGGAGGATCGACTGCTCTGACTCGTACATGATAATATTGTACTTTTTGTGGGCATGATCGATTGATTACTTACTATTACTATTATTGCAATTTCTCGACAAATGTGTTTTTATGAACCCCATCAACTGAATTAACTGTACTCGAAATAGTATTATCCAAGAATCAATGCACACGAAACATCGTCCGATGAATGAGATGCTTTTCAATTCTGAGATTTTAGCATACTTCATCAGCTGAGGTTTTCTGTTGAGTTTTTCTGAAAGGGAAGATATACCTTGATCTTAAAATGAGTATGGAAACCGTGTGTGATTTTCTTGACGAGCACCAGCCGTGGTATCCAATAGTCTTTGTTGTTGGCAACTCCATAATAGTGTGTGATGATATTCTCTGGTCCATCAATTGTTATGTCATTGGTTGGTCAAATTAAAATAGGGTTTCAATCCACAAGTTTCCAACGATCAAGTTGGCCTTGATAACATTTCAATAATGTACAATTTCCATGTAAGCAATGGCATTGTTATGATAGAAAAGTGGGGCTGCAAATGTTTGTCTTATTGTTATATAGTGATTCCTACAGACATAGATAAAATCTTAAATAACAACTGCTATTGAGTTGGCAAATGCTAATACTAAACAAAACGAAGAACGCAAGTTTCGTCAGTCACTCTCGATACAGTAGTTTACTGATAAGATCAAGTTGGCCTAATATAATGCTTTTTTCCGGAACCAAGTCAGTTATAATAAAATTGGGGCTTTTTATTGAAAGGAAGCGATTAAAAATTACGGAGAAAGAAACAAAATTATTAGAACTTAACTACTATTAGTAAAGCGTTGAATATCGGTTGCACGATATTTGTATATTTAATCTAGCTGATGTATAGTACATTAAACCAATTGTACGTTTTAGTATGTGTTAATGATATATTTCGGAATAATACGCGTAATCGATGTTTAAACAAATTATTCTCCGTTCCATGCTGTATAACTTGCATGCATTTTATTGTTTGTTGTCAAAGATCGACATTTCCACTATATGCTGGATGTTACACGGCAGGTTCAAAATGTCATTCAATAGCTTGTCGTTATTAAGTATCATTCTTATTCTTTAATTTTCTTTCTAATAAACGAGTCATAATGGCTTCGTACGAGAAAATGTTCAACACGGTTGTCTCTTACGTTGCAGGGACGAACGTTGTAAGAAATTATGATATTGGAGAACAGGTTGCGTCGGCCGGTCTTTGGAAGATCTACGCCGGCACTAAGAAGACAACCGGTCAAAAGGTTGCGGTTTTTGTATCCTAAATTATATTAGCGTAAAGACTTGTGAATACGATCTAGCGTTACTATAAGCATAGCAATCCCAAGATTATGGGATCTGTTTTCCCTTACTTGTCCTTTACCAAACCGTGAAATATGATAGATGTTTGAGAAAAAAATTATAGAGAATCCTTTGCGGAAAGGATATGAACGGAAGGAATCTGAACGGGTGTATCAAGTTTTGAAAAGAGAGGTAAATGCGTTTGGCTTTAATTTGTTTATTGAGAATTGTAGTTCGTTTTCTGTTCATTATACCATTATGCGTTGGATATGTAAATATAAAATTGATCTATATATTTGGTTAATTAATGCGTATACAACTCAAGACATTTATAATCTCTTTCAGGCAAGTCAATTAGCACGTCTTCGGCATCCATCTCTTCTCGAAATTGCCGAACCGGTAGATGAATCTCGAACAGCCATCACGTTTGCTACAGAACCTATACTTGCGTCGTTAACGAATTTACTTGGAAATTATGATAATTTGTCACCAATTCCCGAGGACATTAAAAAATTCGAGATGGACGAATTGGAGGTTGATCGATAGAGTAATTCGATAATATTTGTGAATAGATTGTTGCGTTGGGACGGGAGATTGAGTTGAATTTTCTCACTTACTATTTTCCGTGATGCAGATCCAAAAAGGCTTGCTCCAAGTCGGGAAAGGATTGCAGTTTTGTCATAACGATGCAAAGATTATTCATGCGAACCTAGTGCCAGAAGCTATTTTCGTGAATGCTAAGGTGAGGTTGTATAGTGGATTATATTGGGGCGTAAGTGTGTAGACTTTTAATGCTAATTTAATTTCTGTCGATCTTCTGTATATGGTAACACACTTTATAGGGTGACTGGAAAATAGGAGGGTATGGTGGGATTATTTAATTAATCAGATGATCGATAATGTATCTTCTTTGGTTTTCTGGCCTTCCATACATCATGTTCTCATCATTTGTCTATATCGTGTAGATTTGGCTTTAGCACTTCATTGAGCAGTCCAGATCTCGCCTCATCAGCATACGAATACCCTGATTACGATTCACGGATACCTTTTTATGCACAGAAGAATCTTGATTATATGGGTGAATATCATTTAAATCCATAATTCTTTTTCCATCATTTTATGCAATGAAGGAGTAGTATACTCGACGACTGGCGGACTAGTTTCTCTAATCATTACACATTTTTTCGTAATGCAGCGCCCGAGTATGCTCTGGATGAAACAATTGACTTTGCCAATGACATGTATGCCCTTGGCTGTCTCATATACGCTGTGCATAATCACGGTATGCCTCCGCTGAAGCATCATAACAGTTTACATACATTCAAAAAAAACATGGAACGACTGTCATCATTGAGTATGGACAGCTTGCCTTACCATCTTCAAGGTAATTGAAAAGTGTAGTCCTAGGCCATGATTGACACCAATGTACTAATGTATTTCTACATCCTGTCATGCTTGTTCAGACGTAATGACGAGCCTTTTGACGCGGTTTCCATCACAGAGATTGACTGCAGAACAGTTTCAAACTAGCAAGTACTTTGACAACATTCTGGTGTCAACTGTCAAGTTTCTCGAGAGTTTTCCGGAAAAGACGGCAGACGATAAAGCTAATTTCATGAAGGGATTAATAAGAATATTACCACAATTCCCAGAGCGGGTATTAGTAAGAAAGGTATGTTATTTATTTAAATGATTACTTTGAGTCTTTTATGACATCAATTAATTCAATATTAATAATCGTTGTTCCCTGTAGATCATGACTTGTCTCCTCCAAGAGCTCAAAGATCACAGTCTACTTCCCTTTATTTTACCCAACATATTCTTTATAGTTCAGAAAATGACGCAAGACGAGTTCATGACAAGAGTTTTGCCATCATTTAAATTTGTTTTTACTGTTCATGAGCCAATGCAGAACATGATAACATTACTGGACAATATCAAGCTATTACAGCAGAAAACAACACTAGTCACTTTTAAAGAAGGTGAGAAATGAGATACTTGCATCCATTTATAGAAAATTTTTTGCGTAAATAGAAAGAATTAATACCGTCAACTTGCCCTTTAGACGTGATGCCGTTGGTTTATCATGCCTTGGAAACAAAATCACCTCAAATACAAGAAAAAGTATTGAAAATTATACCTACTATATGCGAATCATTGGATTATACGACTGTCAAATCATCTTTATTCTCGAGAATACAGGTAGGCCGGTATGTCACGATTAGCTTGGAGATGTATGAAGGCAGCTACTAATTTATGACTCTAATTTTATATAAATAGAATTTGTTTGCTCATACAACGATTTTGGCCATTAAAGTTCAGACACTGATATGTTTCCATGCTTTACTCAAAGTGTTAGATAAGGTATTTGACATTGTTTGCGAGCATTAAGAAAAAGTGTACGACTAACTAGAATTTTACATTCGAAAGTTTACGATGACAGAAAAATTAATACCGCTTCTAAAGAACATCAAGACTAAAGAGCCTACTGTAGTGGTGAATAATCTTTACTTACTAAAAAGTTGCGAATGGAATTGTCTGAGAATTCATGGGGGGGGGGGGGGGGGTGGAAGGGATTTTTTAATAACCATATAATCTTTATCTTGTTAGATGGCTACATTGACAGTATTCGAAGAAATGAGTAAATTTGTTGACAAAGATATCATGGCCACTGAGATACTTCCTCAGTTATGGAAATTGTCTGTCGGTCCTACATTAAACCTCTCACAGGTATTAAATATGGAGAAACACACGCATATGCAACGTGACCAAAAATACTCAATTAATATTTATTTTCCAAGTTTCAACGATATATGAAAGTTATTAAGGATATGGCTGCCAAAGTAGAAGAGCAGCATGCACGACAACTGGCAGATATAAAGAGCTTAGAGACACGCACCAAAGATTTCTTGGAAGGCGGAAACGGTATTTGATGTTTGTTGACTAGTAGAGTATTTAATTCCGTCATGATACTAATCGGGTACCTTGTATTTACCAATCACAGAAAAATCCGCAGATAATAATACGATTCCTGTTGATTTTGAGAAACTCGTCGGTTCCAGCGTGAATTTCACCAGCCACTCATCTAATAACACGTCAAAGACATTAAACGAAATAATACCTGATCCATTCAATTCTCCGCTCAATCACAAGTTAAAAACACCATCCCCTGATCCGTTTAATTCTCCGCTCGATCAGAAGCTACAAATACCGCCTCCTGATCCATTTAATTCTCTTCTCAGCCAGAAGTTGCCAATGAACGTTCTCAGTAATTCGTCTGTCGTACGTATTAAATTTAGGCAAACCTGATATTTGGTTACGGGTCGATTCTATTAACAAATGTCTTTTGCACCATGTTTCCAGGCAACGCCGTTTCCACCGATAGGATCGCAGTCGTCGAACCGACCCAATTCATCGGGTACATCATTGAATCAACAGAACAAGATCTCTGATAGCAATCGGCAATCGACAGGAGTAAATTATACCGGCGGCATATTGCAGCCTGTCCCATGGAATGCGAATAACAAAACGAACACTAATGGTAATAATAGTAGTACCTCGACTACCGGTCGGAAAGATTACTCTAATTTCGATCCATTCGCAGAATCGTTTTAATAACCAAATTGAATAGATCATATATTTAAATAATATAAAGACGTAGTTATAGAGACATACATAATTAGATCATATTGAGTACAGGAAACACACATTAAATATTACACATAAACCCATTCATCATTGCGGCCAAAACTTTGAACTGGAAAAATTTAATTTATTATTATATTCGAATTCGATCATTAACCTGTTAGTCAGTTTGTGTTCCCAAGCCGAAAAAACTATAAATAATTTGGACTCTCAATCAAAACAACAGGCGAACCCGACATCGTACAACTTGAGGGCCAGCTGTGACGCGTACATAAATACAACAATCCTGCCGTCGCTCCGTCCCCCCCTCCTCCCTCTCTCCCTACCCGCTGAACCTTATATTCTCGAGCATGCATTACTCCAGTACCATGCCAACCAAGACTGCAAAATATGTATATCATGGACATAGCAAGATCATCTCTGGTGTTATTGCTGTGCTTGAAAACACCGATGAGCCACTCTCTTTACAAGAACTAGTAGATGAAATGACTAAGCGACAGTTAGTCGTATTCCAGTAAGTGAACATCTCAATTCATTACGCTCGGTCAATACGCGTTTTACTCTCATCTCGCTCCTTTGAGTTGCGAATGTGAAGCCACAGCTTTTAATTCGCGTGCCTATTACAACATGCAATAGTGGTGCAACCCCACGCAACACCGTGAGCGGTGAAATCAGCAAACTCCTTAACGCTGTGGGACATAACAACGCACCCATCTTGAAAGTCAATCAAGGCAAGCTTACAAAGTTCTGCTTACGAGCCCGACAGAAACAGCAGGATGGACTGTATGTATATAGGGGGGAGAAGGGAAGGGGAGGAGAAGAACGGTTGAATTATCCGAGGGGTGGTGGACGGGCTTTGTTCTAGGATCGTTTTATAACGTTATGTTAATGCGGATCTATTTGTCGTTTGCTTGAACAGTAAAGAGACCTTGACCGGTCGAATCCAGAAAAAACATCCTCCCCGTCTCTGCAGACATTCCTCAATGTCAAGCTCGTCGTCTTCTGATGAGCAGAATCCAGGTCTTGACTTTGATCAAAAGCAGCGTCGCTTGGACGATTTGAAGTGAGTTAATGGATATGAATTGAGAATGAGTCTCGGGCTTGCCACATGACAGTTCATCATGTTTTATAGCCACCAATACTTACCTTTTTGCTTTATTTCATAACAGGGCTGCATACTTGTTATCTTGTCTCTCCGCTCATTCCTTTTGGCTAAATTACAATGAACCTGAAAGAGACTTTGAGTATTTCGTCGAATCGCACGTGGGTGACGACTACTCTGACTGTTGATCGAAAAACGACCGAGTCATAAGAATAATAATTAACCCATTCCCCCCCGTGGAATGCAACTTCTCAAGATGCCTGATCATCGGGCACGGTGGTTCTTAGGGTAGCTGGTAACCATAAGAGGCCGAGTTGTGTAAAACTCGAAAACTTATGATCGTGTTTGGTTTTTCGACACTAATTCTTTCCTTCCTATATAGACTCCAAAATATTTTGATGTAGTAATTGTAGATATTAATCATTAGAAAAACTTATACTTTTCTTCCTTTTATCCTAAACCCTTCCAAGCTTTAATTCGTCTTTGAACCTTAAACCCGTTCCTTTGGATTACATTCTCGCGCTAGTTTACTTTCTCTGGGTTTTTGTAAATTTTTCTTAATAGGAATTTCTTTTTAGTAATTTTTCTTCCTTTTGCCTTTGTCCCTCTCCTTCTCTTTAATCTCGACTTTGTAATTTTTTCACTCAATTCTTTCCTTTGCTTGACGAAAGAAAGAATTGTATTTCCCGAAATAGAGGACCCCTCAGACAGTATATTGTCTGTTTGCAGGTCTATAATAGATTTGCGGATTTATTGGGTTGCTGGATCTATGAAGTTTAGTCAACATGATAAAACCATGTTCGCTTAAGTAAACAATTTTTTCAGGCTATCGTTAAATATGCAAAGGTGAACTGATATGATTAATTGATTAAGTGATTACTATTTTGAGCTTCAGTTCACATGACTTGGGCGGTATGTGAATTTCGTAATCAAAGCTCTTACTATGGACAGGCCATACGGTCGCTCATTCAACTCGGTAACTTTGCAGTGTCGAGCAAAACAGTGAAAAGCATCAGGAACCACATAATCGATAGTCAATCGTCAGCGTTAATTCTTGTTGGATGAAAGATTGTAGCGCAAAAATGTGTTACAGCTGCTATTATTACAGCTTCATGTTGCACAGAGATAACTATGATCAAACTTACCTTAGTCAGATGACAATACGAATTGTAGTATGAATGTCATAACTTTTAAAGTAAAGCATTATTCAGATTATTCTTGTTGCATGTGATGACTTTTATTGATTACAACTGCTCATTTCTATACTAACTATTTACTTGACTATTATTATGATAATAAAGAACACCAACAGTAAGCGTTTATAAACCTTGCCATCCTGGCTGTCTTAACAGCAAGTTGATGGTGTTGAATACATTTAAACCATTAACACTGGACATAGCATTTTCCCATAAACTCTTCCACATTTTGTGCGCATCTTGATGCACCACCCTTTTCTGTGAATCATCTCTTTCAGAAATGAGATCTCGATATTAATATTTCATACTTTTGATTCTGTCAACATCAACCCAATATGTGGCAATTCCACTAATGGAAAATTTTTATCTTCATCAAGACATAATCAATTTGTTTGCATACTGCTTAATCTTGAACATCAAATAAATGTACTTTACACGGATTAAGATAATAGATTTTATTTACCTGCTGATTACATGTAGAATATTAAACATTTTGTGCACATTGTAACAGTAGTGTTAACAAAATAATACTCTGTTAGTTGCAGCATAATTATCATCTACCAGTTTACTCTGTTGTTGTAGCAAATCATGTGATAAAATCTTACGTCCGCAGTCCGCAGCCCATGATCGACTTAATTTTTAGGGAGTAGTAACACTAGAAATTTCATTGCCGATCTAGATACAAATTAGTCGCAATGAAAAGGATCCAATTTTAGTAATAATGACGCAAAATTGGTGTTTGGCGCGCTATATAAGCGACTATTATCCCATCGTCTAGCTCTCATGTTGAAAAATGTTGATATAAATGTTGAATGTTAAGATGTTGTTCTGATATTATTGTTATACTTATATTCCACGGAATTGTTCTTATCCAAGGAATAAATAAACAAAAATTTTAATTCCCTTTTAAATTTACTTTCTTTCTATCGGTTGATCGTCGAATTTATCGTAATTATTATAACAACGGACAATACTTGTTGCCTACAGTA
>CAJVPJ010000761.1:0-17224 GCA_910592205.1 Paraglomus occultum | reverse complement strand
GAGTTTGAGGGACCGATTCGGTGATTGCTTAGTTGCTTGTGAAGGATCTGTCCCTGAAGCTAGTTAGAGATGATTGGCGAGTTTCCCGCTTGGCATGCCGACTGAAAGCAATAGTTTTATTATTATCTACCCATTACTTCATTTAAATATCATAATATTAATTAATATCAATACAGTACCTTTGTATATTTTTTAACAATAATTGAAGAAAAAGTTTATTAAAAGTATTAGTTAATGTAGTAAGGTTATAGCGGACAACCATGTAATATATAAAATTAAATAAATTAAAGTACGTATATTAGAAAAATAAGACTATCTGAGGGGATGCGTAACTTGACCATCATGTCTTCGTTCATAGTTCTTGGTACAAGTTCTTGGTTTAGGTAGATCTCTCGTAGGTAAGCGTTTACTAGAATATTTACCCTCCTTTTCGAGACATGATAACGGTTTACCTCACTATGATAGATAACTAGAAATATTATTGGTTTTTATCTGCCGGCTGTCGGGTTGTGTAACGAATGTTCCGTTCCTGGACTGTATGACATGTCAGGATAATGGCTTTAACCCATTAGTGGCTTTAGAAAAATTGTGTTGTAGAAAAGTTTAGTCGAACAAATTGAAACATACGTTCAAAAGCCCAGTTTGATAGTGTAAAATTGGTTGGTTAATTTTGCTCTTAATTCCATTCCCTATCTAACGTTTATGCAAATAGATTTTAGTTGTATTTGCACATAGTCACGGCAGCTTTGTATAATATATTTGTTGCCACTGCTCATTTTCTCGCGACAAGAAATGTTACTTTTCCAATCATTATCATATCGATGTATTTTTATTCAACTCATTGGTTGAGCCGCTTCGTTATTACCGAAAGTCCCCTCAGTTTAGTATTAGGACACTAATCAGGAGTACGCATATTGTACGATATCAATGGCATAATTTAGAGGTATTTGTTTCCAAAGTTAGTGTTTAACTGAAGAAGTTTGAGTTATTAATGCTTCGTAAAAGTTTATCACAAACTTTGCGTTCGTTCTAATATGTTGATAAACACGAGCATTTGTAGCAGAAATGTTTGCAAATAGTATTTGCGACTCTGAAGATAAATGTTTTATTTTACTTTGCGTAAATATTGGGTGTCCTTAACTTACACCCCGGGTGTAAGTTAAGTTCGTACACTCCCCCCCCCCCCACTATACGAACGGGTTAGTGTATAGAGAGCTCAATCAACTTATCAATTGGATATTAACTAGGTCAACGGAATGCATTTTCTTATTCATATAGAAGCAAATATTTCGAATGTTACATACTCGATCTGTTAGTTTAAAGCAAATTCTTTATTATGGATAGCCGTTACGATGTTCTATTTTACATTAAGTCAGGCATTCTATTAGCGAGATCTACGTTTATTCAATAATTATTGTATGTCAATCAGAATTATAGAATAATGGTAAATTTGTTTGGTTTTCTACTTCAGTTTTGTCCTGTTTGATCAATAGTCAAACGTCTTATTAATAAAGGTAACCAAAAATGTCTGATCTATTAGAATTAATTTCATTACTCGAATATCTCGAAATGTGGTTCCATGGATCATTTTATGTATACATAAACTGAATGCGAGCAAATTAGTATATGTGCAAATGGTCTCCTTAACTTACACCCAGTGTACGAACGGATTAACGTATAGAGTTTAATCAACTTATCAATTGGAGATTAAAGACTCGTACACAGTGCATTTTCTTATTCATAAAGCAGTGAATATTTCGAATATTATTTTAATCAGAAAACCTTACTTGTCGTTTGATGACTGACTTCTAAAGCACTGGGAACATTACCAGAATCATGTGTTATCCATTTCTCATAAACGGCCATAAATCTTGTTTCCTAAAGATGGTATAGGCTTATTGATGTTTACATAAGGCTTATTCTTATAAGAAATAGTCCCGCGCATTCTCAGAAATGATCATCATCGTGTGATAATCGATAATTTATTTTACAGCTTATGTATAAATTACACCGATTGTCTCCAACATTGTTAATAAGTGAGTAAAATATACGATGCACAATTAAATGTCACAACTAGCTGCTGCAGTATATTACGTAAATTACACCAATTATCTTTAAAATTGTTGTTAGTAAGGTTAGCAGTAGTTATATGAGATGGATGGATGCAACGTACGAAAGCCGCCTTTTAGAATTGACCAATAATTATTACTTGTTTATGCACGAATAGATGGAACATAATAATGTCGGTGTGTTTTGCGTCTTATGGTCCATATTAGTATGCTTTAAGTTCCTGATCTGATTTCGATAATCATGTCAGAGTCATATTAAAGTTTTAGCTTGCTCACATAACAGCTGTAAAAAGAGGAACTTTGACTGATTGCTTGACCATTGTAACAAGTGTATGTATCCATACCGTGCGTGGTAATATTGCAGGTGAAGTGTAGGTAACGAATCGACTAAGTAACAACCCCTAAGATTAAATTAAATTTTCTTAAAAATGTATGCGTTACCCCATTTTTACCATGGGTCTCCTTAACTTACACACACACACACACACCCCCACTATACGAACGGGTTAGTGTAATTATTGTATGTCAGTCGGAATTATAGAACAATGGTAAATTATTTGGTATATCATGCGTCTATCTCAACATCGCAGAAGACAAATGGAAGATTTTCCACTCCACGAGATGATTACTAGACGTCGCTATATGTACCTTTTCCATCTTGCATTTTACATTATCTTAATAAAGAGGTGATTTTTCATAGTTTGGTGCGTTATTTATCGGGCACATGACGAGTCGTACATCCTTATACGTACGCATAATCGCATACTGGAAAATTAAATCGTACACCCGAAATAAATCGACATAGATCATACATATCCGAAATAGATTTATTACCCGAAATAGATTATGTAACGATTCTCCCATCCCAGATATAGAACGACGCATTATCAATCTTGATCAATAAACCGCCGGATATGCATGTTCCACGAACTTCTATCTGATCCCGATGTTTTTCCGAAATTTTATGCAAGAATCTCTTTTAGATTAGACGTTTATGCAGTAGACTGCATTTTTTGCGTAGAAGGACTATCAAAGGCAAAGTAAAAAAAAGTCCAGGACAAATTCGTTTGATATTACTTCGAGTACTGTAATATACCGAATGCC
This sequence comes from Paraglomus occultum, assembly GCA_910592205.1. Lineage (NCBI taxonomy): Eukaryota > Fungi > Glomeromycota > Glomeromycetes > Paraglomerales > Paraglomeraceae > Paraglomus > Paraglomus occultum. The sequence goes on along the minus strand of CAJVPJ010000761.1, from coordinate 14,051 downwards.
CCTCTGTACAATTCATAGCCTTCAATTTGTAACGTGTCTCCTCATTGGCAGCTTTTCGTCAAACAGGCGGCAGCTAATTTTGGTAAGCACAAATTCCACAAACCATTTCATATAACGTACTCCCAAGGTTATTGTAAATGCCGCTTATCTAGTTACATCAAAATTCTGTATCATCAAATGTATTTTTAGTCGGTTAGCTACATGCATGCAGAAAAGGTTTACTTTGTGGTTCCATACTCTACAATACTTTCCGATGTTGCTTATTGTCTTAAGAGAATTAAGTCTCCATTGTTAAATTTCTGTTTATGTATAATGCAACCATATGCATTACAAAATTTTTTTTTTCAAAAATGGCATCGTAATAAAGAAGTGCATCTCAAAAGGTTACGTTAGAACAAACGTTCAAAAGACAACCTTTTAATATAAAATATCACACTTGAATTATTATTATAGTACGATAATTAGTATATCTATATTTAGTTCCGGAGTTTTGATAATATTACCTGATTGTTTCAGATATGAAATAAAAGATGTCATTGTCTTTTATTACATGCCATACGCCACAAATTTTATATAAATAACAAAAATTCTTCTTTTCAAATGGCAAATACCAATTTCCCTTTTCTATCAAAAAGATCATGTTGGTAAACATAATCAAATGCCTCGTCTGTTTGTTTGGTTTATTTCCGGTCGTATTGGCAAGAATGCCAATTCATGATATGTTTTACTTTGACATAAAAGAATATCTTCCCTATATCGTTGTCGCGATTGTTCTTTTATTTGCTTTTATTCCAATACCTCAACTTAAAAGGTTGAGAAGCGAAATCGCTTTTACCCTTGGCATATTTACATCATTTATTTTTCCATCAATATTTTTTTATATAACACAAGGCTTGAATAAGCTTACCATAATTTCCATAATTATTGGTAGTTTATTCATTATACTTATTTTAACAATAAGAATAATTGACATGACAACAAATAATCCGTTACTAAAAAATTATGTCACCTTATTTTTTTCAACTGTCATACCTTTCATTTTGATACCCTCCATACTATACGCAACATTTGGCATCAACAAAATAACCATTATCACATCGGCTTTCATCTGGTCCATACTTATTACAATCTGGTTAACGTTTATATTTAAATCGGTCGTCGGCATAATTCTTCCAGTATCAAGCATGCTAATTTTGGCGATTTTTCCACCGTTATTCATTTTTGCGACGGACAGTTTTAATGAGATATCAATTTCCTATTTACTATTTGCAGAAGCTATAATTCTCACATGCGCAGTAGTGTTTTTTATAAATGCTTGCTTTCCGAATGGTTCGAATTCTTCTATTTTTTGTTGTATACTTACAATACCAATTCTATTGATATTTGCGTCATTTATTAGCGGTTTAGTATTTTCCATAAAGTCTTTGATTAAGTATGGAGTTCACTTTCACATTTCTATTCATGATATTGTAATTACAATTGTTAGCATAATTGCTGGCGCTATAGTGATTGGTATTTTGTTTTGCACGCAGAGTCCAGTGGTCGGGAAAATACTGGGTTGCATCTTGAGCGGATTTGGTTTTTATTTTGTCTTTTATAATTTGCAAGCACAAATCAATCCAATTTCACTTTTACTTTTCTGGGCAGATTTATGGACTATGTTATCTGTAATTTATGTAAACATTGAAAAAAATACAACGGGGGAGGATAAAGAAAGGATAAACGTAGAGATTGTAATTAATAATGTAGGATTTGGTCTTCATAACTAGAAATAATTTGTTGGAAGTTTGCGCCGCCTTCATTTTGTTTTGTTATTTATATTATTATATGTGTACTGGAAGATTGTACTTATTGGTATAAAGAGATGTGTATTTCAACCTGATTCGTTATTATTATATATTAGGGAATAATCTAATTTTGAGGACGTTATTTCAGAGGTTTGATGGAGCAGCAGCCGCCTCTTGGCTCGTTATCATTTCCTTATTTTTATTTTGAATTTTTTGGGCTGACCGTTTGCGCGATCTCTTTTCTGAAGCTGATGATGGAAGTGGTTGGGTAAGGAGATGAGTTGAGTGTTTCGATATAAATTCGAAGTTGTGTAGTTCGACACATAACTTGTTCCCATATACAGTCAAGACTGGATATAACGATACTCCCGTTAGGTCACAGTCTCATCGTTATAGCGAGTTATCGTTAATACCAAGAATTCTATTTATAGCGATAACATAGTAGTTACGAAAAAAAATCGTTATACAAGATATGATCTATCTTGTTTGATATTCAGTTTTATTGAAGAAAAGATTCGGTGATACTACAAACTACATTCTGATAACAAAACCATCTAGCATTGACTGTTTCTTATTATTGATGTGGTGCATTAGCACTTGTTTTTGTAAAGAGCGATACAGTACTTGCATCGCAATTAAAACCTGCGGGTGGATAAACGAGAAAATTGAACACATTATCCAAGCTTTCTAACGCGTTCTTTATGGAAACGTATTTGAAATCTTCGTTTAAATCCACGTAGCCAACCGTTTGATGCAAGTAATTTTTTCAATTTCTAACAACTGTGCGAAGTGTCGGGCCTTGAGCTGTAAAATATCTCCTGTTAAAGTTTGATTATCAGAAAGAGCTTGTGTAATCCACGTAACTAACGCGGCTTCTACTTGCGGAAATAATGGTTTACGATTACTCATCCTATTGCACTCTTCTGACTCTGAGTTGATTGCCAACCACTTCTCCAGATATCAGAAATTGTATTTTGTTTAACTCCATACTCTTCGGCAAGCTCTCCCTGGGCTTACTAGAGAGTTTAACACAAACAGCCTTTTTTTGTGCAAAGGTCAAACGTGTTCTCAAACGTTTTGTTGTGATATCGGGTGTTTTCGCTGGTAGCTTCCGTCTAACTTCAAGTTGTAACCGAAAAAGTTTGTTTATTGAATAACATTTGTTTTTAATATTAGACGTTGAAAGTCTGAAATTCGGGGAAATGAATATGTTATGATACTCGAAATGGGTTGTACATTTTTTGATTGGTCATAGGCAGATGTCACACAAAAATATCGGTATAAAATATATCGCTACAAAATTGTTGGTACATCGTATACGTATCGTTATATGTAATAACGAGGTTTTAATAATAAAATCGGTATAACCAGGTAAAATTAAATGAGTACGTTTTGGTAATGACAAATTTCATCGTTAGTTATCGTTATATTGCACTATCGTTATATCCAGTCTTGACTGTACATATAACTCTTCCACGATAGAATTTTACGTATAGTATTAGTATGTGAGTATTATTTTATTATTAATTATATTAGTGGAGTATTTATGGACGGCCAGAGTGGTGTTTAATCAAGGATTTCACATCCTCATATAAAGATTTTCACTCAATCTCTTCAAATATTAATATTGAACAATTGCTTGTCAGAGTGCAAATTCCACTGCTCAATAAGGCTCATAGTATTTACGGACTTTCCATGCATATGATGATGGGTTATGTATTTTTTTTTTTGACGTTATAGAGACACTTCAGTGTTATTGCTGCGAGTCCGCCCAGATATTAATATAGGGCAGAATTTTGTTCTTTTATGTCTTTAGTGCATCTTGCAAATTGTATTATCATATGCTGTTTGTAATCGCTCCTCCAATCTTTCTATTTCATTCACATGAGAGTCATAGTCAGTTGATTGTTGAATTCAGTTATTGATAGTAATTTTTGCTGATTTCCCCATTGGCTATATTCCAAAAGTTTTCTAACTCGCTCAAGCTCTGCAAAGTGCATCAGAGTGGTCAATAGGAATGTGTGCATTGTCTTCATCAGCACTGAATCAGTCTTTTATTGTCTTGTCTGTTAAATGTTGGGAAAGTGTGATCAGTAATAATAGCCTGCACCTGCCTGGTTATAATGTCTCTCACATCCAACACTTGTCCTCAGCATTAGCCAAAAATGTAAACAAAAAAAAAACTGAAGAGGAAAGAAATCCTTGCCCTAATATAACCAAGGAGGATTACAAAAAAAAGAAGAAAACTAAATTAAAAAAAGAACAAACAAAATTAGAAAACCCTCTGCAATTCATTAACTGCGGTCTGACTCGACCAATGTTGTACAAGTTAACAATTATTCCATTCTATATAAAGATAGAATATATCCCATAGGAATCTAAGGAAGAATGAAGACCAGAAAGTTCAGGAAAATAATTATGATAAATGTGAGTCATTGGACCACATCCTGATTTTGTGTGTCCTTATTAAGCACGGCTAAGGTAGACCTAGCCATGCTCACCCTCTGGAATGCTTTCACCACAAGAGCTTTCAGACACAATCCCACTCCCAGCCATGATGACATTCTTAACCAACTTCTAGGACGTATACTCTTTCTATGCTCTCTAAATTTACAGATAGATCCACTTACCCCCTGGATTCATCCTAATAAGATTCAATCACTCATTCACATCTCTAAAACCAGATATTTCCCCCCATCTCCTCAATAACCCCCACCCCCTGAGCTTTTATTCTCTTCCTCTACATAGATAAAAACAGCCTAAACTGGTGCTTTAGCTAGCACCTTTGTTGTGAACTCGCGATAGGTACTATAAATCGACCATGTGACGACTGCGGGGGACTGCGGAGGAAGATTTTATCATGTGACTCACTTTTTGCCGTAACACTTTCAGTGGCGTTGTCATTAGAAATTACGAGATATACCAACCCTAATAAAAAAGATGATGATTCAATATTTTGGTGTTAATATTAACGTCTGTTGATTATACTTAATATCTGAATGAATGAATAATAATAACAACATCTTTATTGATTCGGGTGTGGGGTTTTTTTTGCATTAAGAAAGCGTCTCATGGATTGATAATCTAAACTCAACATTTGTTAAATTAATATTATTAATAGTGTATTATCCTGTGTTTTATACTTGTAGACAAGATTAACATGCTAGCAAACTTATGTATTACTATGATAAGTGTGACCATCAATATTTATTTAAATAAACCATAAGTTACAAGTTATTCAAAATTTGAAAATTAACTTCATTCATATTAACAAAATGGTTATAGTAATTATAATAGTAACTAATTTTTGTCTTCATACTTGCCTCCTACTCTATTTTAATTTCTGAAAAAATGAAGCTGTTTCTTGGTTTATATTTAGGCAAAATGCTTCTATAGTAATATTAAGTAAGTGTTTACTAAGGGTATTTATATTTACCCTACTTCTCAAACTATAATATTGGTCTTGAATCCTTATGATAAATGGCATTCCACATGTTATCATCAGTATTACCCTCATCCATCTCAGTAATAAGGCCGCAAATATGCTCCCAAAGTTGCCCTGCATTTGGTCGCTTGTCAGGATCAGCATCACAACACTGCTGTGCAAGTTCCTTGTATTCTTCTGGTGCTGAATCAGGCATCAGTGGTCGTAACCCACCTAAAATATCACACATCAAATCACTATCAAATTTTTTGTCTTGAAAAGGTGGCTCACCAGTGGCCATCAAATACATGATAATGCCAAAAGAATATATGTCTGATTTTTGAGTAAATTTGCGAGTATGAAAGACTTCTGGTGCAATAAAGGGTAAAGCACCTTGAACCATTGATTTTGACTTGCATGAATTCACTGATTGTGTAAGACTGAGATCACATATATATGAGATAATTTTAGATGAATCATTATGTAAAAGTATGTTTCCGCCATGAAGATCACAATGTACAGATCCCAGTACATAATGGATAGTACCCAGATTATATGCAGCATCATATAAACACTCTAATTTCATCCTCCATGTCAGCCTGTTTATGTTTTGATCCAAGTAAGCCAATAGGTTGCCACTATTAGCATATTGCATAACAATTATGTACTCTGCTGTTTCTGGGTGTTGTGTGTATCCATAAATAAGAAGGAATACTTCATCAAATGTGCACTTGGCATGATTTCTGAACTATTAATATTAGACAAAGACGAATACAAGGGTTAGATTTAGTGTCATTTTGATTTATACTGTCAAAAATTACTTACCTCAGAAATAAATAATTCCAGTGACTGATCAAAATGCTTGAAACGTTTGAGGACAACAGTTTTTTCTATACCCTCTTCCAAATGTCTTTCATACTTAGCAGTATAGATTGTTCCATAACCACCAGATGCAATCTCCTCAATCTCATCAAAGTCAGTATACTGCATACACTTTATATACTTGACACTTTGTATAAATTTGTCCAATAATGCATGCACGTCATTGTAGAACACCAAATAATAATCTTGAGTAGATGTCTCTTGAGTGATGCCAAGAACCCAGATATTATCTGGAGTTAATATCGACGGATATTCTTCAGTCAGCTAGTCGAATAAACAGATTAATATAATGTCTTTGTAATAACACATGCAACATTATTAAAGTCACTGATACAATTTAACGATAAACGATAGATAGTTTACCTGATAGAAATCAAACGACTGAGCATTCTGTCCGTCAACTATCCGTTTGAGCGTCACTTTTGTCGGTTCATTCGCTGCCGGCTCTAACCAATCCGCCATACGTGTGCATCCATGGCGTAACGATGTCGTCTCCTGTACATTTGTCAATAAAGAATACTCTATCCATTGTATATAAGCGTCGTGCCTAGTCTTTACATTACTCCACGATTTCATAATAAATAGATCTAACGCCTTGTTGCCCGTAGTCCAATTGAGAGGTACCGACGATATACATTCGTAACAGAATGCATTTATGGTAGGATTCAATCGCCATGTACACCCCAGACACAATCCACACTCGTCAATATCCTTTATCAGACAATATTTCTGTTGACTTTCATCATACGTAAGTCCAATAGTAAGCCAAACATCTTTGTTAAGAATATCAGGATGTTCATCACACAACTATTGGAAGTGATACGGTATATTAAGTAAGCCATCGATTATTCAACAAACATGATGCAACATTGAATAGAATAGCTTACCTTATCGAAATATGAATCATCTGCCTCGTCAGTTATATCAAGCGGAATCAATTTAACAGTCATAGCAGTAGGTAGACCACGTAAAATCCTATAAAATCCCCTATGACTATAGATGCAAGCAAACGGAATCCATTCCAAATAGGCATCATTTGCAGAGTTGGTTTGCATTTGAGATTTCTTGATAAACTCATCGAGTCGCTTGTTGTTGCTAGTCCACCCATCGGATAATTCCTTATGCCCGCAAATACACCACACGGGACCGCATCGGAGTATTCCACATGCAGGGCAGAATCCATATCGAAAGTAATGATGATAAAAGAGGTTACAAGCAACCATGTAGCAATTACCGTCGTGCTTAGTGAATCCCATTATGTATGAGTTGCGCATCCATTGGGAATATCGTCTAAATTGACCGACATCATCCTTGTATTTTTCCGTCGGAAGTGAGTATATTCTAGCAAACTCACTCACAAACGATGGTGTACATGTCTCGTCGTTTCCAACTAAGATTAATAATACTTTGTCTTCGTACTCCGCCAACGTGCGAATAGCGTAGTAGATGTTGTCAATTGGACTTGATTCTATGTCGGTAATTTGCGAGTAGGGAATCCATCTAAGTTCATGTAGTTTGTGTTTATTTTCTAAAGAGACTTGAATCAAATCGTCAATTGTCTGGATTTGAATGTCCTTAACTAACGACATTGCGTTGCGTTGAATGAAAAAATTTTTTCAAGTAACATTACTGTCAGAGATCATTCTCTGACCATTATGTGTTACATCACCCCCGTTACCTCAAACACGTGAGTAGCAGTGTTTGATGATGCGTCTCGCTGTTATTATGCGGTGAGGGTTGTAATATCAGCTTTACATCAATTTAAAGTCATGGATCATGTGATATAAAGCGGAAATTCAACTATACGGTACAATAAATGTTGTTATTTAGGATTCAGGGACCAAATCCCGTCCATGACCGACCGCTACTCAATAAAATGTAGAAGTTATCAGTTCTAACAAATCGTATGCTTAAGCGTATAGTTAAGTTATCTACAAGAAACTTGGCTAACGGAACTCTGGCTGTAATAAATCAAATCGTCAAGAACCAAATTTTTATAAACAATTCATGTGAATTTTATTAATAAATTTGTCTATGGTTCTAAAAATATTCCGCGTACTGTCAGATTTCACCATAACGGAAAACTTTCTCTCAAGTAATTAGATTGTAGACCTATGTCATCGCATATTGTAATTATTATGTAACGCTTTATATTTATTATAAACAAAACGGAGAGAAGTCGAGTAGCGAAAGTGAAATAAAACGTAAAGAGTGGGAAACAATAAGTCATAGTGTAGTTAGTTGGTATCAATAGATACAGTATTAAATTTTTTGCATCGGCAAAAATTATTCAGACAGGTTGAGCTAGCCATTTCAGCAAATTATTAAACAAGCTTAGCTTTCACCATTGAGGATTAAATAAGCGGACAGTAGTTAAAAATTGACAAACATGAAGAATTATTGCACGTGTATGTCACATAATTTGCTGTCCTGTATCGAGTACTGGTACTTGTGTAGTGAACTAGAAGACTCATCGGAGCGGTTTACTCTCAACTGTAGTAGATATTGTCAATTTGATTGGATCCTATGTCGGTAATTTTAAATAAAAAATTCGTTCAGTTTTATTTTTACTCTAAATCAAGTTTTAATTCTCCGGTTTTGGATATTAATGTCAACATGGTTTGTGAAGGAAATTTTTCAAAGTAACAATTTCGGTTTTTTCTATCATTTTGTGTTACATGGCCCGTCTTGTTTTTGTTATATTGCTTGGACGTGTGATAGACAATATAAATTCAAACCTATGTAACTCTGCATAATTGTTAAAAAGTTTTTCTTTATTATAAATGACAGAAATTTGCCGGGTTACAAATTGGGATACGCATAAATCTGTTGGCTTCGGAACAGAAATTCCGAACATTTGCGTCATGGGTTTTATTGTACAACATTAACGTAGATTATAAGCTGTTCATCATACCTTATTTTGCCAAGACCTATGAATGTCTCATAATCTATTTTGTAGGCATACAATTATGTCTTTAACTTGTGTGACATAAATCGGCGCAACTAGCCAAGTTACACCACCAGATGCATTGTTACATAGTCATGAGGTATTCTAAAGGGCGCTAATCTAATGGGAACGCATCAAGTTCAAGCTGGTATCGTCACGAAGAATATAACACATTCGTTCTGTGTCGTCCTTTATCTCCGTCAAGTTAAGACGTCATTAACAATATAAATTTTGTTCCGGTTATTCTTCACCGTCATTCGATTCTCTTATTCTTAATACGTGGTTGACACTTTGAACAAACATCGGACAAGTACTTAACGCATTCAACGGTTTACTCTCGATTCATGTTTAAATGATCAAACTGTTTGATCGGCCAACCAATAAAGGTTCCAGCATCCCAATGTGGTCCGACCCGCAGAAGTCAATGTTTATTCCACAGTACCCATTACGGCAATCCGGCTTTTCAATGACAACAACTTGGCACAATTCAGACTTGCGCACAATCTCTTGGCTACCAAAGTTGATCTTTTTGGGCGATCAAGAACATATTTGGGGACACGGACAATATCTTGGCATTTAGTATATATATACTGTACGTTGATAAATATATTAAAAGTATTCGTAAAATGACGGAACGGAAAGAAGCTTCGATATACTTGTCTCTCTTTGCATTGGAAAATATGATGGACTGTGGGGTGACAGTTTGGGAAAGGTTATCAGAGATTCCATATTTCGCATATCGACTTTTGTAATGCTATCATCTTGTTCGACTTTTGTAATGCTATCATCTTGTCTAATTGGCCCTTTCGTCTTCATTGTGCAGTGAATCTCCATTAGACCCAAACTCAAAGGTGGACGATAGCCGACCGAGAACGCCCTCAGCTGAATATGGGCCGTCAATCACTTCGCCAACAGCCAGCGAATTGTATACAAAGGCTGGACGAGCAATTTTTTTATTGTCTAAAACTAGATTTATAACTCCAATATTAGGTGAGAAAGATAATAATAAGGGGTTTTTTATGTGATTGGTTAGAAAGTTACTCAACATTGGTTTTTGAATTTTTCCAAAGGAAAGAATCCACCATTGAACGAGTTTTCTGTCAAGAACTGTATTAGTACCAGAGACGACAAATCGGTAATATCGCTTTCTCCGACGGCGATGGAAAAGTTACAGTTAGTCGATAAAGATATTGTATTGATGAGCGAGAAGAGAGGACATGATGACACGCTTCTTGTACTTGCCGATGAAGATTGTAGAGATACAATTGTCAAGACTAATGAAGGTATTTGATAATGTTGTGTGTAGTGCCGGTGGGCAGTCAATAGTGTAGTGAAATTGACAACTTTTGTTATACGTTACACTCAGCTGCTAGAAAAGACCTTTGTGTGAATCCAGGTGATCCACTAGCAATTCGAACGTTTCCTGGAACCATTAAATACGGTCTTCGCATTCAATTTCGGCCGCTTGATAACACGGATTGGAATGTGGTCAACAATTTATTCGAAGGCTACCTCAAACCGTACTTCAGAGACGCATGCCGGCCGATTAGCAAAGATGACCTCTTTCTTGCGAATAATGGCACAAGTACCGTAAAGTTTAAAGTTATGGAGATTGATCCACCGGATTACTGTGTTGTAAGCAACCTCACTTGCATTTTATGCCATCATCTAACGATGAAATAGGCTTTTATTAATCTTTTCCGATATTGTTGTAGGTTGTACGAGACACGCTATTATATTGTGAGAATAACCCAAGCGAAGACGTTCTTACGTTGGCGATTGGAAAGCAAAACGCTGGCACAGTTGATTGGTGTGAAAATGCCTTGAACATCATTAACAAATTGCTGGAAACTAAATCAAATAATGCAGTTGCGCTGAGATCACGAGGGTATATATACTACAGGAACGGCGAACATGCCAAGGCATTAATCGATCTCAATAGATCATTGGAGATTAAGCCAAAGGATGTGCTTACTTTGAGCTTACGTGTACGTGTTTACCTTGAACTTCGCGAATGCAACAATGCCTTGCTTGACCTCAATGAAGTGTTGGAGATTAAACCAGACGATGCAGTTCTGTTGAGAAGAAGAGGAGAGGTTAACAACATGCTTACGAATTATAACGATGCATTAAACGATTTGAACAAGTCACTAGAGATTAAACCGAATGATGCGGCTACCTTGAAATGGAGAGGAGTTGTCTATTGCGGGCTTAAACTGTATGACAAAGCGTTAAGTGATTTGAACAAGTCACTAGAAATCAAACCAAGCGATTCGGTCGCGTTGAGAAGACGGGGAGACATCTATCACATGCTCGGTCAATATAACGTTGCACTGAATGATCTCAACGACTTGTTAAAGATTAATCCGAACGACGCAAAGACATTAAGATCAAGAGCAGACGTCAATTACATACTCAAGAGACATGACGATGCGTTAAACGATTTCAGCAAGCTGCTGGAAATTGATCCGAACGATACATGGACGTTGAGTAAAAGAGGAAACGTTTATCACCAGCTTAAACAGTATGACAGCGCACGTAATGATTTTAATAGATTATTAAAGATTGATCCTAAGAATGCATCTGCTTTTGGAGCAAGAGGATATGTCAGTTACGTGCTCAAGGAACATGAAAACGCATTGAGAGATTTCAACAAAGCGTTGGAGATTGAACCTAACAATACATGGATATTGGTTAAAAGGGGAGAGGTCTATTATTGTCTTAAGCGATACCCCGAGGCGTTGACCGATCTCGATAAATCACTCGAAATCATACCAAACGCGCAAGCTTTGAGTTTAAGAGGAGAAGTCAATCGTATGCTTGAGAAATATGATAGCGCACTGAATGATTTGAACAAATCGTTAGAAATTGAGCCGAACAATGCATGGGCTCTGAGCAAACGAGGCAATGTTTATTACTGGCTTCGTCAGTATGAAAATTCGCTGAAAGATTTTGATGATTCGTTGAACATTGATCCAAATAATGCGTTTACATTGAGATTAAGGGGAGAAGTTAATATCATGCTTAAAAAGAATATGGAAGCTCTGGCTGACTTGAATAAATCACTGGAAATTGAACCGAATAACACATGGGCATTGAATAGGAGGGTATTTCTCTACTGGAGGCTGAAAAAATATGTCAAGGCATTGGAAGATTTTAATTATATGTTACGCATAAAAAAGAGTGGAGAATGCGAACTCGAGCACTCGAATAAGAAACCTGATAAGAAATCGGATAGGTCGTTGAAGCCTAAAAGAAAAAGTATCAAAAAGTTTATCAACAAAATTATACATTAGGTGTTGTCATATATGGCAAAAAATGGGGTTTTTAATGTTACCTGTATATATTTAAATAGACATTGATATAACTGTGGTGGGTTAAGAAGTCTTTTAAAGTTTTTTGTAAATTCTTGATTTTAACATGTATTAGTATCTGTGTGAAAGACTTAAAATAATGCTGGTATTTAGGAAGTCAGTTAGATTATGTCCTTTATAACATGCATATCAAAATATAACACATCGCTACTACTACAAACTTTGCAAATTACTCTATATGCTTTTACGGTTACTATTGATATCATTCATTACTATTACTACAAAATTAAATTGTTGGCTGTAACTCTAACAACCCGCTTAGCAGCGGCTCTGAATCGAAAAAGTCGTCTTTATAATAATTAAATTTGATCGCTACGCAAGATATCCGCTAGCTTACGCTGTACCTGTCATGCTTATTTTTTTATGGGTACCGATGTCATTTACAAATTAATGTCTTGCACAATTCAAATTTATTCTAGCATTCGAAAATTATCCTATATATTGCGTGTTTGGCAGCGGGAGAGCTTAGTTGATCTGTTGGAATCTCTTATCACAACTTCTTACATCACTGTCGATAGTCTTGGACTTTTTAGATATTAAACATGAGCTAGTGGCAGGTGATGGTAGGGAATTTGTATTCAGGTTAATCAACATATTGTAATGATTGAACTCTCAATTAGTATTCAGGTTAATCAACATATTGTAAAGATTGAACTCACAATTTTTTATTTATTGACTCAGATTCAGCCAATACTATCAATTACGTAATGTAAACCTTTCCTTTTTACTAGCTTTAGCAACCGACAACACAAAAACTGTTTTCCGACTTAAAGTATATAATGGCACACAGAATGGTGCAAAGCTAAAATATTAAACAATTACACACTTACAATATTGTATCATATTCCCAATATTACACGATTAGTCTCCGTTTAAACATTGTCGTATGCCTATAATAATGACCTGTAAATAACCGACACGGTTAAGATTAAGAGAGGTAGTTGGCACTGCAATCAACAGCTTCTGTCGTACTGCTGATAAGAAATCGACCATATTATGAGTCCGAGCAAAAAAGGTTATAAAAAAGTTCTAATATTTTATTTGTGCAAAAAAAGTCTATGTGACAACGGGATTCGTAAAATGGGTGTAATAACGGTTAGTCTAGTAAAACGAAACGATACTAACCGTACAAAATTGATTTGATTAGACATACTTTTTCTTCGCTCCTCATCGTGCAAGAGCGTTTTTTTACAAGTTGCATTTTGAAACTTACGCATTTGTTAAATATTGCTATCTTTACCGTGTAGCTAAATACGATTATGTACTATTCTTGACTGTTGTGATCGGCGACGTCGAAATCTATTAGATTATATTCTTTATCTTGTTGTGTTATCTGTTATTAGTAATTGACGACGGAAATTGATTCGCGTGTTTGAAGAATTAAGCCAACCATTCATGCATATTCAATTCACACTTACTACAATTTTTCGCACCCAAATTGACAACAATTTCAGTTACCATTAACATATGAACATCGATTCTTTGGTCGTTGGGCTATTAGTAATCGACGACGGAAGTTGAGTTCGCGCACGACTCATATTGCGTGGAAATCTTCGATTCAAAAACCTACTTGGATAAATATTACCAAGAATGAGTAAACAGTATCATCAAAATCACGGACCCATGAAGGAAGACTA
>CAJVPJ010000760.1:0-17280 GCA_910592205.1 Paraglomus occultum | reverse complement strand
ATACTATCGAATACGTCAACGGCCTCGTTTTCATTCCGTACAAGCATGGTAACAAAGACGAAATTACGACATCTGATGAGTAATGGCCAGCGGCCTTGAGAATTTGGTGGACGACGTTCCACAGTATGAATTATTGGGTAAGGGAGCTAGAGAGAGAGAGAGAGAAAACATAGAAAGGTTTCATGGTATTCGATTTTAGAATGCCGAATCAAGGTATGTTAAAAAGAATAGTTCGTTTTGGAATAAATAATGAGTAGATCGGAAGAAAATAATAAAAAGGCTTACCGTCTATTTGAGTAAATGTGAGTAGATGCGCATGTTTAATATTTGATTTTGATATTTGATAGTATGAGTTTCCCCAAATAAAAGTGAGCATTAGTTTGGAGCGAGTTAATATCATTAAAGTGAATCATGCAAAAAAAATAATTATGAAAATGGATGGTTTGAATAAACGATAAAGATTGTTATAATATTTATTACAAAATTATATTATCGATTGGACATACCCATAGTTCTTCGTTGGGGGAATTAAAGAACAACTGGTGAGTAGTCAAATGGAGGGTTCCAACAGTAGTTGTCTGACCCTTCTCCATATAAACTTCCTCAACCTATATGTAGCAAATATCCAATATATTCCATCAATGTCATAACGTACACGCTTTTCCTATCTTTTACACAATTACTCACATAACATTCGCATAATTACTCCCAATTCATGCTTTTTACTACATAGTTGCTTTGTCTAAATGTCCGCTCTTTTACCCCTCTTCTCAACATCTACGAATTCCCCTTTGCATTCTCTCCAACCTTAGCTATTTTTATGACGTCCATATTCTCAGCACAGTCTGGCTTGTGCACAGGTAGCTTGCGGTAAAGACCTGTTTTGGAATTTTGTTCTGGGCGCTGTTCTTTTCGAGTGTTCGTTTCAACCTTACACAAAACGAGTGGGAATGGGCAAAACTATGCCCATTTTCACGTGATTGATTTTGGTCCTTTTGAATGTAAAAGAGTCTACTAATGACGTAATCTAGAAAACACTCGAGTGGCGAATGTGGAGCATTTAAGCATTAACGATAAAGTTACGCATTCATTACCACACGCGTCTTTGTGGGCTGGGTGGCAAGAAGGGAAGATACTTTGTTCCCTTTTCAAGTAGTATCTCTCAATGCGTTTGCGTAAAAACATTGAAGGTTGTTAGTGCATTACAAACACGTACGGTGCATGCAAGACATACAACAACGTATTGAGACTGAAAAAGATTGTTCCAAACATGACTATTCCACTGTTTAGAGAATTGGTAATGCAATAGTAATACAATATTTGGCTGTTTATATAGAGAGGACTTGTGCATTCTCATTGACACCATTTAACGTCCCAGCGATTATATTGCTCCATTTGTACAATACTGTGATTTGATTGGGCAAATATGCGAGCCTAACCATATCAATACCTGTTTATTGAAAGATTACATACATAATTGAATGAGCAAGACGTAATGAGAGCGCTGCTGCACTGCCCGGCTGTGGAAGTTTTTTTTTCCATTGTCTTGAGACTATGACTTTTATTCCGACAATAACCCGATTTATAAACAATTTCTTTGTGATGTCGATAATCTAATTGATTATCGTCATTGATATGAAACTTATTATTAATTAACGTTAATTATTATTAATATTGTTGGATTACAATATTAAAATAACCATGAATACATTGTAATCGAAAACGTGTTTCCATGGATGCTTTGTCTGTTAATTCCTATTACGTCTATGAATGTGTATTTCAAAAGTTATTGTATCTGGCCCAATAAGTCGACGCATACATATTTCTTCATATATCTATCAAACACACAATTGCGATTGTGATTGTGTTCCGCAGTCACGCATTATCCAGAATACTACCGTTTATTGCATTGTCAGTTTCGTTAGCAATTGGGGTAAAAAAAAAGTTTTTTGAACAAACAAACACAATATTGAAAGACAGACTGTAGGAACGTTTGTAATGACGATAATACTATAATAATGACTATAAATAATGATCATGATGACGCCAACAATAACAACAATACTGACACATTTTCTGGCTTTCAATTAATCGCTTAATTAATCAATTCAATGGATCAAAACGCAGCCCCAATTTTTCCATCCCTGTCACATTTCATCCAATTATCATCCAGACTCACCTCCCACACTTAATATTTGCCCAATCATTGATCCCTTTCTCCGCCAAAGTTACACAACCGACCCTGGGATGCCGACCCGAACACATAAATTGACCCTACCCTCATTTGTTCTTCCAAAGTCTACAGACATCAGAACATCGAACACAGACAAACTCCATCTGTCAAGCTCAAGCCATCCGTCCTAGCCCTTTAGTGGACCTATCGATATCAAAGGGAGCCTTCAGTCCGTCTAGTCCTAATAGGCATCCATACGCTACTTATTCATAGAACCCCCCTTCCCAAGTCACATACTGCTTAGAAGGATCGCTTAACGACCACATTGTTTATTGCTCATCTACACTGAATTTGATATACCTCCCAGCACACACGGTTGCCTAACTTTCTGTATTCCTTATTGACTCGTAATGGCCGCCGAAGAAACTGCCGTGACTACCGAGACCGCCACAACCACCGTAGTTGTTGAAGCTGCTGCGACCGAAGTCACGACTACTGCAGTAGTTCAAGAGACTGAAACTGTTCAGGAGACTGCGGTTACTGATAGCGAGCCCGTAAAACTCGAAGAAGAAAATGAGAACAAGGTCTTTGTCGGTAATTTATCATTCCAGACTACTGAACCTGAATTGGCCGAGTTTTTCGGAAAGTTTGGTAAAGTGTAAGTAACGGGGGAAAAAAAAAAGATTTTAAAATATGTGAACGAAAGGATGATGCGATAATTTAGTGCTTTGTAATGATACACACCTCGTATTCGTCTGGAGATAGTATTAGTCAAATAGATCAGACCTATTACAAGAGAATGACGATTCCACAAACATTTCTTTACATATTATTCGGATCATTTGTCGTTTTGCAATCCTTATTCTCACCTTTTATTCATTTTTATGCTTCAATGTCTATTCGAAACCATTGTCTCATACTTGCTTGCCTTTTTTTGTTTCAAATAGCGTCAAAGCCAACATCATTACTCGTGGTACCCGCTCACTTGGTTATGGCTTTGTAGCCCTGGAAACAAAAGAAGATGCCGAAAAAGTCATCGCCGAACTCAATCGCGAAGAACTAGGAGGCCGTTCGATCAATGTCGAAGCTGCTAAACCGAAAACAGATACTGGAAATCCCCCCGCTTTCCATTCGTCTCGTCGTGGCCGTGGGAGGTATCACTTACGCGGTCGGGGTGGTAGAGGACGTGGACGAGGAAGTCGGGGACGTGGCAGAGGACGTGGTGGCTGGCAAGGCCGCCGTCGTTTCTCAGGTCGCAACGAAGACTCTGCTGCCGTTCCCAGTAATGATACTGCTGCCGACGCTCCTAATACTAACGGCGCGCACGCTGATGAAAGCGGCACCCATAAGAGCAACCGTGGGTATCGTTCCCGACGACCTCGTGGAAGAGGAGGACGTGGTCGTGGCCGTTTTAGTCGTCGTAGACCAGCCAATTCTAACTATGCAGCTGGAGCTGCTAAAACTGGTGATCCGTCCAAAACTATCGTTTTCGTTGCCAACTTGCCGTTCTCTGTTAATGACGATGGATTGAAAGAAATCTTCAAAGACTACCAGGTAAAGAGTGCCCATGTTGTTCGCCGTCGTGGGGGACGTAGTAAAGGTTTCGGATTTGTTGAACTGATTGATGAGAATGAACAAACGAGAGCCCTTGAAGGGTTGAAGAATGTTCAAAGTGAGGGTAGAGAACTGGTTATCAAAGTTGCTTTGAGCGATCAGCAAGCTCACATGGACGAAGAAAAAGCTGGTGGCCAAGAGGGGGGTGAGGTTAGCGCCTCAGCCGCTAATCCTCCCGCCAACGAAGAACCCAACAATGAGGAAAGTGTTACGGCTTAATGTTATCAACGATATTAAATTGAAAAGCAAAATGCTGTTTATTCGGAATATATAGGATTTTATGCATTACGATAGGAATTCATTATCAAAGAGATTAAATTAGTTCTGCTATCTATTCATATGCTTCTTGCCCCCCACCGTTAAATATAATATTATCTTATTTTTTATTCCTTTGTTTTCAAATAGTCCCAGCTTTATTATATATTTAAAACAAATTGGTTGGGGGGTAGTGATCGATGAAGCTAAACTATATATATTAGTATATTGTGGGTCCAATAGCTCTTTTTCAGCGGATATTAATTGTTATATACCAAAATAAAGATGGAGACCCTATTTAACTTATAAAAGAGAATAGACAAGAATGGCTTAGAATGAATAATGTTTATCAATAAAACTATAGACATCAATCCTCTGTCGTTGTTCAAATCCACTTTGGTCTATTGACAGGTAAACGAACTAAATCGGTATCGAACAATTCAATAAATTGTTCATTTAACAGTCGGACTTTGGGTCCGGCGTAACGACGATACTCTTCAAATATCGAAGTTAGATTCCATCGTTGCAATTTGCGTAAACAGCCAACAATCGTTCCTGTAAAGAAAAAGTGGTTAAAACTAGAGAATCAAGAATACACGTCCTGTGAAAAATGTAATGTATAAATAGCGTAGGATAAAACCTGTTCTATGTCTACCAAGATTGCACATTACGATCATTGGATGATTGCGGGGATCTAAAATCAACTCTAGCGCTTCCAAGACGACTTCCTCTGTGACCGGATCCCAGGCATTCACTGAAGAAATAACGCCGAGATATTGAGCTTGAATCTCTTGGTCGTAAATAAAATTCAGACTAAGACATTTTCATGTCAGTTACAATCTCTTCTATGACAGACATTATATCATGGTTTTTACCGCACATTCTTTTTCTCCTAATCGCAGTCATTCACAGCCGATACTTACAATCTCTCGTTCGGCTCTTCCGGTGCAAGCCATACGACAGTTTTCAGTCCAAGCTTCTCCAAAAAAGGAAAATTCAACTCATTCGGTTGGCCTGACCTGTACAGGTCTTCTTCTATCATACCATAGTTCTAACGTATAACATGTTGATGTCCAGCAAGTGAAACAAATGACGGCTTTTGGAATGGACGTCGGTAAAACTCACCTGAGGAGGAATAAAATGTTGCGAACTCATTCAGGTAAACTGACAAGGTGCAAAAATTGTAAAATTGTAGCATTGCGATCTTGCCGATCTGACTATTTGATGGACAAGTAAGCGTATTAATTCGAAATAGATCCCGCATTTGATGGAATGATGTAACACAATAGACATTGAGAATGTCGTTAGTTCCAGAGGACTTTCACAACCAAGCAATTGACAGCTTGGTTCAATCTTCTTTGGATAATGAAAATAAATACTTGACGCTTGAATGGATATCTTACAAGGAAATTACCAACATAAAGCCAACTCGAATTGACAACGTCCATTACGCTAGTCATTGCAAAGTTGGCAAGGTAATGCTGCTATGTCTTGGAAGCAGCGAAGAATGTACACCAATACGTGTGAGTGAGTTTGCTAGAATATACTCACTTCCAACACACGAATATAACAACGACGCTAATCAGTTCAGAAGATACAGAAAGTGGCTTAACAACCGCAATGAACTCATAAAAGGGTTTACTAGGTGTGACGATAACTACTACATGGTTGCTGGTAATCGCTTCCGCTATTATTATTTTCTTTATGGATTTTGCTCTAAATGTGGAATACTCCGGTGTAGTCCCGTGTGGTGCATATGTAGACATAAAGAAATATGCGATGGATGGACCAGCAACAATAAGCAACTTGATGAGTTTATTAGGAAATCTCAATTACAAACAAATTCAGCAAATGAACACTATGTGGAATGGATTCCATTTAATTGTATTGATGATAGTGGATATTATGGCGTATACTTATGCGGTCCACCTACTTATACACTTGTTGAATTGATTCCACTTGAGATAACAGACGAGACACATGATTTATATTATGTCGAGGTAAATTATTTACTTATGCGTCACGTTCATTGAATAGGTTGAATAACTATTGACCTATTCTTATGTATCATTTCCATCAGTTATGTGATGAGCATCCGGATATTCTCATTACGAATGTTTGGATTACAATTGGGTTCACGTACGATGCAAGCGAACGAAAATATTTTCTTATAAAAGAATATTACGGGCATGGATTATGTCTGGCGTGTACAGCGCAATTAAACCTCAAGATAAATGCATTCTGTTATGCATGTAAAGCACCACGACCTGTTAATTGGACTACGGGCAACAAGTCTCTGGATTCATTTATAATGGAGTCGTGGAAGAATATAGAGAATGAATATGATGCATATATACAATGGATAGACTACTCACTATTGAGAAACATAGAAGAGATGACATTATTACACCATGGGTGTACATATACAGCAGAATATTTAGAACTGAAAACAAATGAATGGATAAAAGTGACACTCAAAAAGATAGTCAATGAACCATTATTTGATTTTCATCAGGTAAATTATTTCACGTGTAAACAATGCAATCGTTAAGGGCGTTTAAACTAACGACTATTATTATTGTCGTAACGACCGTATTGTTTACTAAAATAGCTTACGAAGGAATACCATGAGATATTAACACCCGAGAATATTTGGATAATCGGAATCACCCAGGAGCCGTCTGCTCAAGAATATTATTATTTGGTTTTCTACTATGAACTACGTCAGGTATTGGACAGGTTTATACGAGAGGATGAACGGATGAAGTACATGCAGTATAGCGAGTTTTATGAATTCAAAGAAATCGGATCTGGTGGTTACGGAACGGTCTATACTGCCAAATACAAAGACTTTTCAGAAGTAAAGTATATGGAGGAAATTGTTGTACTCAAACGAATTAGGAATTTTGATGAAGCGCCAGAATTATTTATTTCCGAGGTATGCAATAATTGATAGAATTAATTAAAGTGATATTTAATTTTAATGCTGCATTTATTTTATTTATTCATAGTTCAGAAATCATGCCAAGTGTGCACATTATTCATTCCTTAAACTTTATGGAATCACACAAGACCCAAAAACAAAAGAGTACATAATTGTGATGCAATACGCTAACAATGGTAATCTCATGTCTTATTTGGATCAAAATATTAACAAATTGACGTGGACGGATAAAATACGGCGTTTGAGGGAGATTGCAATGTATCTGTCTTACATTCACAATGCAGGTCTAGTGCATTGCGATCTTCATGGCGGAAACATTGTTTTGCGTAATAGCACTTCGTTGATATGCGATTTTGGTCTCTCACGATCGGTGAACTCACACGAGTCAAATTCAAACATTCGAGGCGTTTTGCCCTTTATCGCCCCGGAAGTCTTTCATACCCGCAAATTTACTCAGAAATCAGATGTGTATTCTTTTGGTATAATCATGTATTTGATTGCTACTGGTGAACCGCCGTTTAGAGATTGGTCGTTTGACAAGTGTTTGGCGATGCGCGTTTGCGAGGGACTACGACCATCGTTGCCTGATTCCGCACCAGAGGAATACAAGAAACTTGCTGAGCGGTGTTGTGATGCTGATCCCGATAAGCGTCCAGACGCACAGAGACTTATGAGGGAGTTTTCCGATAAGTTGGACAAGGACAATACTGAGAACAATATATGGGATACTGTCTATCATAATAATGTAAAACCGTTATTACGTCTCGAGAAGGAGAGTAAATATTCTAGTATGCTCTTACCCACAGGAGATTTACCTATCCCGAAAAATAGCTATGATTTGGATTCAGTTGCAGGTATGAAGACAAGTATAAACTATTGGTTATACGATGTCAATTTCACTATATTAACATCGTCCACTGCTTGTAATTTAGTGACTCAACCGATCTTTGAATAAACTTGTACTTTTACAATTTACTCAAGAGTTTACTTCTCTCCCGATTAAATAATTAATATGTCAATATTAAGTTGAGTTAAAATAAAATCGTGCGCGTTTATTGAGTTGAGGTAGATTATTCGAATATGTAAGAAAACATAGTGACAAATACATTACTTAAGTTTATAAAACTTGTATTGAGTTCGTTCTTGAAGAAAAAAGTGTGTAGCTATATTCGAGCGATGAACGGAGCAGCGTTATTGTCAATTCAGCACCGGCCGAATCATGTGTGTTTCCTGATTTTTTAAAATCGCGATGAGGGCAAATTTTTCGTGAAAATATCTGAAATTGATTGATTGTATGCTTTATGCTTAGAGAATTGAGGAATGTATGTTGATAATGGCTGGCGGGACTATACATTAAAAATTAATAGCAGAAATGTAATTTTGAATACTGCTTTAAAATCGGGGCATGCTCAGACAGTGAGTTCAATTAAGACGCCATGATTATTGTTGAGTCAGATGATGTTTTTTGAGTCACTTCTTTCTACCATGTACTTGTTACTTGTATGTACTAAGTACAATATTACAGCACACTTCATATTAATATTATCAATGATACTCTCTGACCTTGCAAGGAAGATGAGAATATGTTAATTATATTCCATATTTTAATTTGAGCAGTTAGTGGATAATTAAGGTTGCAACAAAAAGTTGATATTTAGCCAATTCTAGATGTGAAAGTCATTGTTGAGTACGTGTAATAGAAATTGACTAACAGTGGTGCAATTGCTTCCAAACTTGTATGAAAGAAAGGCCTTCAGCCCGTATAACACAGCAGAACAACATTTGTTACAGCTTAATGTTGTGGTTTGTAATTTTACAAGGCTGCCTATGGCAGATACATAATTTGCATTCCTAAACTGAATGTCTGACCCTTGAGAATTAGGTAATGACTTTTTGTTTGTGTCACAATAAGTATAACGGATTCTAAATCTGTACTCTCCAATCCAGGAATCACCCAACGAGTAAATTATATATTGAAGATGAGCCTCATGTGTCATCAAACCCTGAATTGTGATGCGATTGTATTGTTAGTAATTTAACAAACTGTGATTGTAAGAATATGTGTTCGCTTGGCGAAGTGAGATATGTGGAGATGTTATGGGCCGTTCTTCGTATGTTACGTTTTATAAGGCTACAATGCCCTGTGGAGTATTGGAAAGAACTCGACAACGGCCTACCAAAAGAACAGGAAGTTAAAGTTGAAAGATGGCCAACCACGAATGGTTTGAAGCATGGTTTTGACTTTGCTGACGGGCGTGGAATTATCAGCATTACTTAACATTCGGCAATCACTTCTGCAGTAAAATAAAGAGAGGAGTAGAGAAGTTATGAATAGCTGTAGTAAGATTGTTGGGAGTATCACAGCATAATAATAACGCATCCACGCAAGTAGCTTGTCCGGTGGTATGACTGCAAAAATCACTTTATGAAACTTCGCTGTGGATTCTCAGAATAGATCGGGAACATGACATTCTTAATACGATTCGTTTAGTAATTCATGAAAAAAAAAAAGTTTCAATCCAAGTATGGATATCATATTGTAATTCATTCGATATTCGTCAAGGTCCCAAGGACTAGATAATCTATCCATAAGTTTGTGATGCTCTATTGCTCTGAAATCAGTAAAACTAGAAGTAATCTTGTTCAAAACAAAACTCAAAGATTTAATATTTTCGACGTTTTTAACTGTTGTACCTCAGTTGGGGACCTGTCTCAGTTCTGGACTGAGACAACCGAGTTCTGGACTGAGTGTCTGGGTTCTGAACTGAGGCAACTGAGTTCTGGACTGAGTGACTGGGTTCTGAACTGAGACAGATCCCGAACTCAGACACAACATTTATAAGAATTCGATTCTTGGCGATTTGGTTCACTACAGCCAGATGGGCGAAAATGTTTCCAAGTTTTCTAATTTGTCCGATTATTATCAATCGCAAATTTAGTATGAAAATTTCTCAGCTGATAAATGTTCGCAGCAATTCAATAATCATGATATTAGTGCCTGAATACCGCAAATTAGGCAGCACGATCGAATTTGTAACTGGGTCCAGAAAACAGTTTTAATGCTTACCTTTGGTCGTACCCCACGGGGATTGAAACGAATAATATAAGCTTTATTTATTAAAATACAGAGAACTACTCTAAAAGAACAAGTATAGAAATTAAATTAAAAGACGAGTTGAAATGTCAATTTTGAATGAAAATTATCGCTGTTTAAATAACTATTTAACTAAGTGCTAAAATCGTTATAGAAAGTACAATTTCTTCACTATATACAAATTGCAGTGTCTCAGAGCGTAAAAACACATCACCGCTAATAGTCGACAAAGGCATTAAAATAAAATACTATTTTGTGTTAGTACTGCACGAATAATATAACAGTGATTGACTAACCGTTCAACAGTTTCAGATCACGGAAAAACAACGTTGAGAAGAAAATACAGCAAAATACTGACATGCCAATGAAATCCACGGTTTAAATTTCTCAAGGTATAGTTAATAATTAGTCTTCTTCATGAAAAGCGAATCAACTTTGACGAATTATAACGGCAGTAGAATCTCGTATTGGAAATGGCTATTAAATTAAATAGCTAATAATACTTCAAGCTAATTTAAATTGATTTAAATATACTGCTTTCGTCATCACCGATTTTTTCTTAACGCGTAAACGAGGGACAACTGTATTCGTAACACGCCAATTTTTACACAAATATTCGCTCCGTCATGCTGTATATTTCATCCGTGTGGTTAACTCGGTAGTTATTATTTAGAATAAGTCTTTAAGTTGTTAAATTGATGGCCTTTCTCAGCCATAAAAGCTACTGTTTGTAGATTTATATGCACGTATTTTTTGTTACATCGTTCTCCGGTGATTGTATTAATAGATAATCCGATTCGATATAAAACGACCAAGTTTTAACAATTTATTCTTTTTTAAAAAATTAGTTGTCCCCATGAATAATTTTAACAAAGAATTGTATTCGTTCAAGAATGTACCTTTTTATTTTAACGCTTTATGAATTAAGTGACAATTCAATCAAATAGACATGAAAGCTTCTAATGTAAGATTTTGATATTTAATTTTTTTGCGCTAATACAATGGTATTTCAAAAAAAAAAGTTGAAAAAGTTGAAACTTTCTGAGCAATGGAAAAGGCTACAAAATTGAGATGGGAAAAATATATTACGCAAATGATAAATAAGCCTGTATTATGTAGTTAATATAAGTAAAAGCGGTAGTTTTGTTGATGATACACTCTAAACAATTTTTACAATAATTTTTATATTCTCGATTTACTAAATTTAATAAATTGATTAGGCCATAATTCTTTTCAACTTAATAATTTTTAGTATGGCATGTCAGCCTCTCTTTTATATTTTAATCAACTCAGAAGTGTTTTTTAAAAAAGAAATTTAGTCGTGTGATTAAAAAATCAATACTAATCAATGTCCATTGAAATATTAATATAGACATTCCACAATGTTTAAATGCAGAGCATTTATTGCATTAATGACCAAATTGGCCGAATTACATATGGACATACAAAAAGCAGCAAATTTTTTTGTCTTGCTGCTGTGACCACGTTTTCGTATGACTGTAACAGTTTTTCTATTACACTTGTCCCCTTACAATCACACCATTAGTTCCTGACTGTAAAAAAGTTAGTAATCTCAAATGAGTATGAAATCGATCAACTCCGTAAAAATATAGTAGCAAATTTTTAGTATCACTTCAATATAAATCAGAGTTGTTGATATTATTATACAAAGGATATTGAAAAGAAGAGGCTTGGTTTGCCTGTTCCTATAAAAGCACAAATTAAAAATGTTATGTATGAGATGCATTGTAAAAGAAGATATTAATTAAATCATTGTAACTGGAAAAAATTATATTTTACACACCATAGTTTGGAGAACAGATTTTACGAATAATTAACACATTACTACTGTGGGGAGGGAAATGCGAAGAAATGAGAAATTAACCAAATTACAAACATCCAGAAAATTTACTATCATGCCTGTGATCATGGAGAAATGTTGTTTGGTTTAAAAAAAGTGTTGCTAAAATTTTCATGACGTAAAATAGATATTAAGACAATATTAATATTGCAATTCGGGAACGGATAAATTAAATGATTGGCCCGATCATAATTATACCTGCTACCCTAATAATGACTATCGTGCCACATTAAGAAAAAGTAGCCAATCATACCCAATCAAGTTGAATACAATAACGTTCCAAGATAAAGAATGTGATAGAAGCAAATAGCACCTATTGCGTGGCGTTGGGCTCCTGAAACCTTTGTTATTTGTGGCGCTACGTCCATTATGATATCACCCGGATTAGTTCATTATTGTGGGTAATGCGACATGGTTGGTCCTATCAAAATAACAATAATATTTTGCAATTGTAACAGCATTGTATTGGTGTTCCGATTAGGAGATAGGAGAGTTTGCAGACGATCGATGTTAAACGATAAAGCAAACAAGCCGTTGAGACATCTTGTGCCCTTCCAGCGAATTCGTCTGTAAAATGAGATATTTTATCTCGCTTTTTATAGCCTTTGCCTTCCATTATCAGAATTTCCCGCCGTCCAACAGAATGCTCACGTTTTGTTATCAAACATCTCGTCATTGGTTGAAATCAATCACATTCGCCACTATCAAACGCCAAGAAAAAGACGGGTACATGCCAAGACTTTGTGTGACAATGTTTTGCATTGTGCAACCCTCCACACGTATATGTTGTGTATTCAGTTAACTGTATCTAAATCAAAGTAAACAGTAAAGGCCGATTCTCCCTAAAATAGAGATCTTGTGGAATCTAAAAAAGGCCTTTGATGCTTTTTTCCTCCCTCTACAATTGCATGTTTGTTTTGACTATTAACAGCGTACAAAATAGAAAAGCATAAAAATTATCATTTTCACCTCGTCCCTACTTATTTCAATAAATCACACTCTCTCGACCGAGTCTTACTAATCAAACCAAAACTTCGTCTTTGCTGAAAACACACCCTTTTCGTATGCGCTCCCCTATTCCACTCAATTACATATCTCCGCGATAGTATCGTTCCAATTTGTTGGTTTTCTTGAAGTGAGTTTGCATGGATGTCACGCAGCCAGGGTACTATAAAGAGGTCGTCTTGAACTGATTCGTTTTGTTCGTGGTCGACTAATAGCATATTAGGACATCATGCGTATAATTCCAATTCCAATCTTTGAGCATAATTATTCCTATCTCATTATCGATGATAAGGCGAATGAAGGTGAGCTTGATGGCAGTGATGGCAATAACGATAGGTATAGACAGTAGATTTGCGCAGACTAGAATGCCGTAGCTGCTATAATCTCAACCCTCTTTCTGCTTAATCGTCATGAGATTCTCGTTTCGAACTTTTAGACATCATAGTTCTTTTTAAAACACTTCATATTTTCTCTCGCCCATCATTGATTTGTATAGTAACCACCCATTTTTTTTATCGTTCTCTCACCGTTTAATCTTTCGTATCTGGTATAACCAGCTGCAGCAGTTGATCCAGCGGAACCTCATAAAGTTCTCCAAGTACTTGCTCGCACAGGTGCAAAGTTGACGTCTATTCTCACTACCCACCATCATCAGTATGTGTATTGTTATTAATATTCACGTGATATATTACGTTATTACATATCACAAAATAACACCTATTTTTTCACGCTGATCGTCGATCTTATCGTCTTCGTGTTATTATTAATTTGTTTACAACTACGTGGTATCTGTTGTTGTGGCTGTGCCCTCTGATTCGTGCGTGTTAGTCGACACGCATTTGGTAACATTGAATTGGTATGTACGAAGCCTCATTTAGCTGTCTATGGTGCTGATGCAAGGATACCTGGTAAGAAAGAAAGTACCAGCGATGGCATGCTTCTTAATCACAAAGTAGAAGTGACACGTTGCATTTTGATTTAGAATTGAATTATGTGTGTAAACATAATGAAGAGTTCACTGTAAGTATACTTTTCTCTGTTTTGAAGAATTCACATTTTGTTGGCGAGTTTTCGCCAAGGATTAGTAAAATTCGTTACCAACACTCTCGGCCATCTCCATTGCGTACTATAGGTTGGAACTCTCAAAGTCAGATCATTGCACACCCCATGTCATACTCGAGGTCACGTGTGCTACTACGTTCGAGATGGGACGGAAATGAATCAAGATCGTGATAAGGCCGTGTTTACCGGGGATACTCTGTTAGTTGGTATAGAATGAGAAATACCATTCCAATTCTTCATGTGTAATAAATCTGTACTATATAAGACGGACGACTTATTGTATGATGGCAATGTTGATAACGTTATCATAACTATTTTTTGTATGCAGGTGGATGCGGGAAGTTCGTCGACGGAAAGGCCCAGGATGTGTATCATGTACTATATAATATACTTGGCCGATTGCCAAAGGACACAAGAATATACTGTG
The DNA here is from genome assembly GCA_910592205.1 of Paraglomus occultum. Taxonomy (NCBI): domain Eukaryota; kingdom Fungi; phylum Glomeromycota; class Glomeromycetes; order Paraglomerales; family Paraglomeraceae; genus Paraglomus; species Paraglomus occultum. The sequence continues at coordinate 2,845 of CAJVPJ010000760.1, read as the reverse complement.
GTCACGAATATACTCTAGAAAATTTAGAGGTAATATTAATAACAACAGATAATGAACACGTGATGGTCGATGCCAATATGAGCAGTCGCTAATGTTTACGCAATACCAAGTGTTTCAATTGTGCATACATATCTTATCCTTAGTTGATAGAAATGTGTTTTTCTCATCGTCTTCGATTCCAACATTTTGTAGTTTGCTAGCTCGGTAGATCCCGACAATCCATACTTACTCGTAAGTACAAATGGAAGAAACAATGACGTTTTGAATGGTGATAGCAACGAACTCAAATTTTTTTTATGGTTAACAGAGGAAACTAGAATATGTTAGTCAACATCCGAGCGCTATATCCTCCACAATTGGTGAGGAATTGGAATACAATCCGTTCTTGCGAGTTTCGTAAGTTGCCCCTTTTTCGATCTTATGGCTTGTTATTATTATTGTTACTTTCCATCTTATACTATTGTTGAGGCGTTGTTAATGATGTAACTTTCCTCCATCAACTCGTACATGCTACATACTTACCACAACTCAGAGATCCAGCGATCCAACGTGCCACGAACAAGACTGACCCATTCGATGTTCTCGAAGAACTACGTAATCTTAATGATCACTACTATTCGCACAAATAACTGTTGGACTGATCTGACAATGGATATAATGGGTTACGGAATTGGGTTTAATAATTTTTGGATCTGGTACCTGCGTTAATGAAGAAGTATTCATAAATTACAATATATGCAATACGTCGTGACGTATCCAGAATACGTTATGAATGTATCAAGAATGTTATATATATACAACATGGCAATGATAAAAATTGTAGTTTAATAATTTTAGAAATAAGGAGTTTAACACTAAGTTAGTGCACAAACTATATATAATACGCAATAAGTCATACCTTCATCAAGAAACGGTCTTAATCTTCATGTAACATATTATTATCATCAGCTCCATGAACTTAATAATTACGGCAAGCACATTCTACATATTTTAGTTGCCTTCTGTCAATTGTTGTCTAGTGTCAACCTCTTTATATATGTGTCTTTGACTAAAGTTGTGTATTCCTTGGCAATATGTGTCCAGCCACATCGAAGTATCAAATGTCAAGAACAAGTTATTTATAACGCTTCGTATTCAAAAGAACTGTCTTGTACAACCATGCCGCAGGTTTGTCTGACCTTATGTTCTTCAAAAAATTAATTGGCGCATTTCACACTTACGGTCGTATTAACAAGTCACAGACAAAGAAGGGCATTATCACCTCCATTCTAATGGGCTTTTACCCGACAGAAAAATCAATTCATTTAAAAACGGGTGTAAGAAAGTGACAAGAATATTCCCAATAATATAATTAAGCACGATCAAAGTATAAAGAAGATTATAGTCCGAATATTTCCTTGCATGCTGTTCGATGCCTGGTGATTCAATTAAACGTTGAATACTTTCAGCCTCTTTCATAATTTATGCAATCGCTTTAGTTGAATATGCGACCATAAAGACAATATTGACAAAGCATCTGTATCAATTATCATAAATGTACCTGATTCATGTTACTAGGTTTTTTGTAATTCGCAGTCGACAACCGGGTCCTGTCTTGAATAGGAATTGAATCATAACTATGTACCATCACAGTGACACGATTAGATTGATGAATCACGGGTCAAACATATAAAGCGCCTACGCGTTTTTAGGAATATCTTAAAAACAAGGTACTCGCGTTTACAATTAGTAGCCATAAGTATTATCGACTTCAGTTGAGAAAGAACTGAATTGTTAGCACCACAAGTAGAACATAGAAAATGCTGCTATATTCCAATATGTCTATTTTGTCCCATCCGTTTGAGCCTCATAATCTACTTTATACGATTTCAGTATCTGTTTGCTATTACATCGTTTTTATTTTAATCATTCAATTCTCTAATACTAATACTAATGGGAAACCTAACAGCGTATGAGAACCCTTTCGCTGAATACATGAACCGATAACTACCCTTTATAATACAAGGTTACCAGGAATGCGGATTTCCTCAAACCATATAGATTTGAATATAACGCTTGCATTGTGAGAATCAGCGAGTTGTCATAGCCCCAATGTCAAGATGAGAATGTCAAAGACTACTGAGTATGAAAAGCACGTCTGTGATAAAAGGTAGGTTTTTTTGTACTTGAATGAGAGCTATGGGTATTGAATTAGTGATATAATATATTAATATTTGCAAAGAAAGTGCTTAAAAAACGCTGATACAATGGCTACATGCATCAAGACTGAGTTTTGTAGATGAAGGGCCCAGCTTTAGAGGATCTGTAGGTTTTACTGCCTTTTGCAATTCAGAAACAGTCACTTTATTCTCCCGTTTATGATTTGATGGTACTCTGTTGAGTTTTTTCATATCCGGCTATTCATGATGTTATAATAATAATAGAACATTTTAGCACTATTGCAGGCTTATTAACACAGCTTATACCTGAAACGCGGTTAAGATATCTTCTCGAATATTGTTCTTGTTTCCGCATGTTATGTCGTGCAATCCAACTAAAAGACTATAGTCCATTATATTCAATCGTTCGACCAGCTGCAAGTGCCCATCAAAAATACAGGTGAATGATAGTAATAGCAGCAAAATTGTTAAAAGACAACAAATCAGGGTTCCATTACTTGATAAGGAACATAATGAAGAATATGATGCGGAAAATTTTTTACTGCCATAAAAAGAATGGTTTACATTGACAAATCAGGGAAAAGGCTAAAGCGGAGCGGAACGTGATTTTGTATTTGCAGTTTTATTGGCTGCCATACAAATTTGACCAATGGAATTGCGAGGGATCTGCTCCGCTTTAGACATGC
>CAJVPJ010000759.1:0-17294 GCA_910592205.1 Paraglomus occultum | reverse complement strand
TTGAGGCTTTTTTGTGAATTTCAATTCACAAAAAAGTGAATTGAAATTCAGACTTTTGTCCGCTTCGGCGTGCCATACATTTATACTAACTACTCACTCTAGCTAACATTTATTTCGTGTGCGTATTCAATTCATGACTGTTTTTATTTGTCCGTATAAGTAATAACACATATATAAAACAGGCATACCCCATACAAAACCCGGCATAAAACGATAAATCGGTCTTCTCGATAATGTTTTTTACGTCTCATCAACTGACGCCTCGAATGCTACGATACTATGCCGATCTCCATTCCCGAAGGGTGTTGGCACACTTTGGAATTCGAAAATATCTTCCCACTACAGATGGTATTTCAAAGGAAAAAAAGAATCGAGTTTATGAAGTTAATAACAACCAATATACTATCCCGAACGAGGAATTGACTCAGTGGAGGGATGCATTTGATCTTGCGACAGCAGCTATAAAAGCTCGTTCAAACGACGCAAATTGGAATTGGAATGACGCAACTGAACGACCCTTGAATGAGTCGAGTACAATAATTGCAAGTTTCGTGGCACGAGGAAAAAAGAGACGTCGCTATAAGTATGAACGTAAATATTGGTGGCTGCATATGAAGGCATTGAAAGAAGAACTTGATAACATATCGCAGAGGGAATTGGAAATGCGTGAGTGCACAACAAAACTGCTTAAACTCGAAGGAATATGCAATGTTCGGTCAGCCTTGGAATACATTGGGAGGCAGGTAAGACTTTGTGTTGTTTCAATAAAAAAAATTATTTTTGCCCTTTATTTAGTATGTTTTTCCGCAATAGTTTGTTTGCGCTGGATCAAAAGAATCTGTCGGTACAATATTATCGCAATTATCTGAGCAAAAAACCTTTGGGAGTTATCTTCAAAACGTATGCAATTTAAACAACATCACCCTTGAATCTGTGAAAGAGTGTTTTAATAATCTCTATGATGCATCATTGAAAGACACTAATGATTACAGAGATGAGATTGTAATTTGTGCAGAGTATTGGGACGTAAACGAGATAATTGCTTTGAGTGCTATTTTCAGGCACTTTCACGTGAAATTTATTTATTGGGACAGAGTCTCAACAGAAGCAGAATTTCCATATGAGGTACCATATTGGTTACCGACACTCGAATACCATAAACCAAGATTTGCAGAGACTATGCGTCATTTTGGTTGCCACGATTTAGATTAGCATCAAAGGGTGAGTGGTTCTGCATTGTATACACTTTTTGCTTCGTTTCAGTTTTACGTAGTTGACGTTGTTGGGACAATTACAAATGTCAGAGATTCACATGTTCTCGCATGCCCTATAGACAACTTAGGATGTTATCTCTTGTCGTACTTTCCCATTACGTAAGAAGGCTTCCCAAACAAAACTTTTTGCCAGTCTCTTGGCCAACCCGTTCACCGTTGACCAACATACACGCTACAAATGGTAATCGCACGTATGCCTGAATACCCATTGCATTCATTAATTCATGTAACGATTCAATACGACATGAAACGACACTTTGGTCAAGGTCGAATTTGAGTGCGCTGTTTCATAACGTTTAAAAAATGGAATCTCTTTTCAAACCTTTTTTGCGAATGTACGCCAATCGTATCCGTTTTCAAATCTTTTCATTATCGTCTTCAGCAGTGTCGTTATCAACGCCTGAAGGCAAGGCAGTCGGAACTTGGTTAATTTTCAAGATTGTGATGTTAACTATTAGTTTGTACTGATTTACAGTTTCAAAACACTGTCAACGGGTTTCCGTATTAGTATAAATAATTAAGACTACCCTCTGACGAATAGTTTTTAGAAAAATGCCAATATGACTAGAATTAGAAATTGAGCACGTACGTAACATATTACTGGTTGATCAACACGTCATCCCACAAGATGACTCACATGAGCCGGAAAAAAAAAGAGAGAAAGAAAGAAGAAAGAGAGGTTCATAATTATATACTAACTAAATTAACTACTAAAGCATATCGGATAACCAATGAAATCTATAAGACTAGAAAAATGAACAAGTCTGATGATTTTTTGACGTTGCGGCTAAATACCACTATAATCAAAACATATATGATGGCAATTGAAAACATGGACTTATGTTAAAGGCAGTCTGACGGTTTGTTAATTTGATATTCATTCTTAATTAATCCCCAATATAGTTTAAACTGGACCAGTTTGTCACGTCTCCTAAAAAATTTATTCTCTCACACTATTTTGACTTCTCCTGATTCCCTTTCCTCGTTCTCTCCTACCTCCGACTCCCCGACCCCCTCTCCTAACCTTCCCTCTCTCCTCTCGCTCCTTCCCCTCCCCATTGCGATTAATTGATAGGCATTCTTAAATCCGCGAAGCAAGCCAACTGCGGTTTGGGTTTTCCAAAGCATACTCACATCAACACGACGGACCCTTTTCATCGATCTTAATCTTACTCACAAAATCGTAATTTTATACGCAAGTGAAGCATGGCTCTGGTCAACGGTTTTGCCTTGACCTGTAAGAATATGACCGACTCGGACACCGGCAAAGTCAAAGAGAGATGCGCCTGCGATTTTAGAATCAATATATTTGGATGTCCAGAGTCAAACGCGTTGATCATCTTGTATTACGTATTGCTTGTTGTAACTATAATTCACGGCATCGTCAGTGGATACTTTTTGTATCACGGAGTGGTCAGACGACGGATGAACGTGTTCTTCCCGCCTACCAGAGACAGAGGAGTATTAAGACCGAAGCCGCAAGACGCATTCCATATCATGGTCGTCATATTTTCGATTAGTAAGTTGTTTCAAAGTTTTATAGAGACGGTAGTGACCTAAGAGAGATACGACAAACTTTGTACCTGCGTTGGGCAAAGCAGAATCCGTTTGGAGCAATACATTAATAAATGCGTTATTCTTGTTTGTTTAACAGTGCAGATAGGGTACATATCCGTGTTGCTATCCAACGGATGGGCGAACACCCGAGGAGCCGAGCGTAAGTGTGCGAGTAGATTGACGAACAGCATCTTTTCGTAGTCGGTACAATCAAGATCTGCTATTTATATTTGTAGTTGGTCATAATTTGCCACGTGTGGTAGCATTCGGATTAGCCGGGATGCTACCCATCAGCATAGGTACGCAATCTAACCCAATTTATTGAACCTGAACATATTCGCACGAAATGAGAGTATGATAAACATGGCGTTTATTTAATAGATTTATATGATCTCTGCTGTTTAATCCAGCCTATTCGACCCCAGCAACATCTAACGAGACGAGCTTATGGGCACCAAGTAAAACCATCCTTGATGTGCTTGGATTCTTCCAGATAATTGGCCCGGCACTCACCCAACTTCCTCTCTCGTGGACTACGGGAACGTTTGCTGACAAAGGCGATGTGCTAAACGCTCGAAGGTTTTTCGAAATCCAATATATGGTGGTAGGGATTTGGTCCGGATTGTATACGGGTATAGTTTGGATAGTGTGGTACAATCTAAAAAAGATCTTGAACGAGCATCACCAGATTTTGAGGGAGCGAGTGATCTCCGATAACAAATGGAAACTGATGATGCTAAAAAGAGTTGAAGGAAAGGTAAGTTTGTACACGTGCCCTATTATGGGATGATTGTTAGTATTAAAGTTTGCTTATCTAATCAACGCCGAAATCCCCCATTGTACAAACTTATCGTACGATTTTTGCATTTTGTTTAGTTGACAACAGTATCCATGGCCTTTACCCAAATTAGTTTCGTCTATATCTTTGCATCGTTCATAGGCGAATTTTTCCACGAAAACTTGATATTTATTCGTGCCGTCTATTTCTTGTGCTTTGCTGTATGGAATTTTACCATGCCAGTAGCATTTGCCATCACACAAGGTGTCTTCATTTACTGGTAAGTCAAAGAATATTTTTACGCCCATTGCCGCAAATTTTTAACTTCCCCACGATTATATTTAGTATACTCAGGCCAGTACCAAAATTACCGACTCATATCAGTTCTTCGGTATTATTGTTCACACCCTAATCTGTGTCATGTAATTGGCTGTGTTGGATAAAGCATAGGCAGCTCTTTGTATTCCCACTTTTCAGGCGGTTATGTAGTTCAGACCAATGGCAGCCGAATGTTGGTTGCAGCTAGCAATTATACAGTGGAGAATTTGGAAAGACGCCAGGTGGGACGAAGGGACATCAAGTGAAGGCGAACAATGTGTTAATGAAAAAGAACAGTCTGATGGATAAGATCGAAAAGGACGTATTGTGCTTTTCACAAACACTCGTATATATAGCTAAACTTGACGTTTATTGTTCATAAATTTATTCAACCCGAAAAAACTTTGTAAATAGTACGTATTAAGTAATAAACAAATAATAGCTGTGTAAATTACGTCAGAGTTTGGTATTCATCCGTTTTCGCTGCAATTTAACTGATAGAAAAGCTCGAAATGGGGGCAGAACATTCTATGTAAATGAGAGCTAAGGGTTGTTACAAGAATCTTCTATGTTGACCTCTCACCGTTCTTCCAATCAATGGATGATACCAAGAACCTTCATCATGACATAACAAACTATATTAGACTGCATTTCCGTATCAGGACTAGCGCGTGGACATTCAACAAAGGTAGTTCATGAGAATAAGTATGACTCTTCATCTAGCTAAACCCGGTACGATGTTTTTAGAGACACAAAACTAGAAAAGCTTCTAGGGACAAACTACTTTACATTCAAAAGATTATTTATTTATCTTACGATATTAAATTACATAAAAAGAATAAGTAAATCACACATGAGTATATATATTCTCATCTCCAGCTATCGACGCGTAATTAAGCACACCACTCGGTAATCCACTTTCGAGCTTCTTCAATCATCTTCTCAATAGCATCAGAGTCGTACGCACTCAAACCAACTAATGCTTTCTTAGCCTTTTCATAACACAATTCCCACTCTTCCTTAAAGTCTTTCATTACAATCTCAAAATACGCTAGAGCAATACATGTGGACCAGGCGGAATCTTGATCTTTGCCTTGGAAGAGCTTATTGCCTTTTCCTTGTAAGAAAAATTCCGACAAACTAGTGGTCGGTTTGAAAAGTCCATCAAACGATTGGAATTTGATAAAGACGTAAAGAGTTTCTATTTTCGCTAGTTTTGCATCTGTTTTCGATTCGGACTTTTTGCAAGATTCAACCTTTTTGCAAGATTCAGCCTTTTTGCAAGATTCAGCCAACACCGCTGGGCATCCATCTACCAACGTTGAACTAGTAGCTGATGATACTACGTCCGCGGCCACCTCCTCGCACGCAGACTTTGAAGGAGCGTAGGCCGTTGCTGCACTTGGTGCTCTACTTTTCTTGGACTTGAGCGAAAATCGCATTCTCGGGAATCCACCAAAAGAAAAAACACTACGACTTCGACTTCTAAGCACAGGTTTTCCCCCTCGATTTGCGTCCGTATTGAAATAGTTGGAGAGTTGGACTAGTGCCCTATATTTGGCAGCCAAAATGGGAACCTCCCGTTTTTGGACTTCCGCTGTCGAGACGGTTTGATTTTCTCTTTCGTCAATTGCCAGGAAACTAGGAGAAAGTATTGATTATATAGTAATTAACGTGTGACTTTCATAAAAGTTTCTTCCTCTTACTTGTTAGGAAATCTTTCTTTTTATTTACCTTGTATACCTGGACGCCAAACTGGCATCGATCGCAAGCTTGACAATTGCATTCTTTTCATCATCGGATGACAATGTCTTGTTATATTTCGGATCGTTATGCAGATAACTTGTCTTATCTTCAATGTCTTGTATCAATTTCCTGGCAGCCAGAGTATGAATCTTGTCACCCTCGAGAATGACAGGATCAATTGGCACTGTTATTTTTACAGGACCATCGTGAGACTGCGCTGTAATCGTAATGTTCCGCGCAGGCTCAATGCCAGGAGCGTAAAGCGAGTACATGACCAGACGAACACCCTGATACAATGTTGGAATTACATACGGTGCTTGACGGAATTTTGCGCCTGCCGAATTGCCGCTCTCAGTATCAATCCACGAAACGTTGTAATCGGTCAGCGGTGGTTTCATAGCATTCTTAACCATGCCTGCAACTTTTTTGTCCATTCTCTCGTCATCGCTAACAAACTGAGCATACCCCTTTCCGACCCTCGCAATAGATTCCACCAGATTATGACTAACATTGCTTCCGATACCCAACGAGAACAGTCTCAATGAATTTTTGCGTTCTTTTACTTTCTTCTCGATCAATTTAACGATTGCATCCACGTTCCAAACATCGCCATCGGTTAATAAAAACACGGCTGTAGGCAGTTTCTTGTTCGTATTTCCCAGTACCCATTCTAGAGTTTTGAATAGCTCGGTACCACCAAAGTCGGCATTCATGCTCTGGGCGAGTTTGATGGCGGTATTGAAGGAAGTCTCGGAATAGGGTACAGATTTTTTGAATAAGGCAGTGTAATTGGAGCCGAACGAGACCACGTTGAAATGGCAATCGGATGGAAGGGAGCGAAGGATTAATTCGAGTGTCTGTCGAGCCTTGGTTATTGGGGCGCCGCTCATCGAACCAGATCTGAAAACGAATCAAAGTTTAACATGCATATGTATATGTAGACACATCAATAAGGCTGTTAATTATTACCTATCCACGATAAAAATCATTTCCGTCTGCACGGGTCCGGTTTCAATCCTGGGAACAAGCGTCAACATGGTGCAATTTGTCTTTGTCTTTGGATTATATTCGGTGAACGCCCTACGTAAAAGAAAAACGAAATCATCAATCAGGTCAACATTTATGCATACACTCTTATTCATAACCAATCCTGTTGATCTTACCTAAACTGATCCAAATCTTTACTCTTAATAACCAACACGAAATCCTTATCCAAGTAGGTTATCGCCTCGGCAAGTCCGACTCTACAAACTTTTGGATCTCCATCCAAATTAATCTCGGTTGCAATCTTGTGTGTAGGTGACTCGATGCTCAACAAACTCGCCGTCATACGACACGTAATTTTCATGCTTAATGTATAAAGTGCCGCGCTCGAATATCTCGGATTACCCTTGAGTAATTTCTTTGCAATGGTAAATCCTGAATTACTCTGCGGGTCGCCATAGCGAGGCGCAATAGCGGTGGGCAAGACAAACCGAACTTGATCGGAATCAGCATCCTGCTTAAGTTCGGTTACGTACGTTATGATGATTTTGATGGATTGATTTGGCGTAATGTTGCCGATTGAGCATTGGAAAACGTCAGGGAGCTCTTCTTCAAGGAGGTATGCACCATGACCGCTCTAATTAAAGAAAGAAAAAGAAAACAGGTCAAGTCGGCAACTTGCGCGTGAGAATTGGGGATGCGTAATTTACAGACGCTTGTCAAGCACACACACACATATGCTGTACTAATATTATTCATTGATATGCACCTCTATGGCTTTATCATAATCCTCGGCAGCCTGCTGAGCTTCTTTGACAACACCTTTGATCTTGCGATTGCCATCAATTTCAGCTTCAAACTTGCAAATTGCTGCAGCCTCATGAATTGGGAATTTGTAGATTGCTTCGATTGTCTTTTGTTCTTCGTTCTTGTAAGTCTGAGTTATGGTGACTTTGGGAAGGATCATGGGAAGCGTGAGTATGGTTTGGGTAGGGGGGAAGCGGGCGATTTCCGCTTCATTGACAGTTGAATTACAGCATTCTTACCCTCAGCGATCATATCAACCACTACAAATCAGTCGCATAATTAGATAGAAAATATTAGGAAAAAACATAGTTCGATAAAATACGTTCCAGACTTGATCATTGTAATTACCGTTTGCTTCGACGCTCACATTCTGCAAAGGAATAGGCTTTGGTTCGCATGTTTCAGGAAGAACATAGATCAATCCATAGTAGGGTTCCATTATATCGTTGATGTTTGTAAGGTAATTGTTGTCTGCACGGTTAACTGCATTTTCAGAACAGGAAACGTTATCATTATATGTGCGTTGTGAGTTTACTACGTCTGAAAGCAAACAGTTTGCCTTTATCCAATTAGAGTTACTCGTAATTTCTTTTGTGTCACCGACGTTTGTTTATGACAATGTAATGTTATGTGTGCAAATATCAAATTCAGGTTCTACAAAACGCTGCGGATAATTTGATGTTGATACGATAACGATAATTGTAATTACTAAGCGGTAAGGAAATTGATTTGATATACTGATATTGTTTGGGATTGATATCCATGGGTCTAGCGCCCAACACCATCAATTGCAAAATTACAATATGCGTACTCATGTTCTCGTGTAAAGCGATTATTATACATTGAAGAGTTTCCACGTTGTTATCAATATAGTACATTTAATCAAATAGTTCAATAAAAAAATATTAAGATTGGTATACAAAATTTATGTCTCACATGAATTAAAAATACTTGGTTCTGCGGCAAACAATCTATGGTTGTTGTGTTAACCAGAGCTTTTGAAAATACGCAGACCCTTGTTCTTGAATAACACCTGCTTGTTCCCAAAATGAATTATCATTATTATTAACGTATATATGTTTCTTTGTTATGCAGGCAGCAAAACGACATTTATTCTCACGCTTTTTAATTATTCAGGAATCAATGCGGTAATTTGGGTAATTTCAAAAAGAAGTAGGCTTTGTTTATGGTAAAAATGAACTCTAAAAGCGATTTCTCGCGATAGTCGCGTTTATTATCCGTCTGCCGCAGCAACATGGTTTCAATGCTCATTATTATCATCAGCTTGTTGACCGTTACCATGTACCAGGTTCTTTTTTTGACTCTCCTAACAAGGCTAGATTAATCAACGCACTGGTTAGACATAATATTATTGGCAACAGATGAAATGTATGATATTGTATTCATGGATGAATAGTTTCTATTGTGAACGAAACTTTCGGAGATACTCGAAAATGAATGTTGAAGAGCTTACAAAAAGCGTGCAATGAGGCTTACGTATACTTTCAGGGAATATTCCGTGTCTAATGTGAAACCGTATAGAGCTTGGGATAAAGTATCTCGGTGGAAAGGTAAGTATTTATGCCTTGGGGAAAGAGTTTTTTTATTTACAGAAACTTGACGATACTGCGGGTAAACCATGAGTACGGAATTAAGAATGATATTACAATCGAATCTATAATTTTTCTCTAATGTATCTCTCTAGAATAATTGAATTGGATGAAATGTGAATGGCATAATCATTACTAGCATAAAGTTTGAATCAAATTGCTTAATAAAGTTTAAATGACTTGATTAAATGACCTAACACCTAGAGCATGATCTGTAAAACAACCTTCTTTATTAGTTTATCATTCGGCGAGACTGCGATAGTGACAATTTATTGACCAAATTTTATCTACATAGCTGACATTACATTACGACCTGGACCTAATATGTCGCAAATCGTACCAATATTTTAATAAAATTGACAAAGACTATTTAATTTACTAACTTGCATTGTTCCTTTGTTAGCTATACAAGTAGGAAAAGCACATCAAATTGTATTTGTATTTTTGTTTTCTTTTATGCAAATAGACTCTTATATTCTGGGAGCAGTAATCATAAGCAGAAGAAGCGCTTTTGTTCAGTCGTTTCTTAAGGACTACATGTAAGTCTGCGGATTGGTATCGATAGTAATGTATTGTAATCTCAAAAGTCAATTGATATAGTTAGAATTTTGTAGTTGCAAACTGTGTAATAATATTATTATTCAAGTGTGACTTTACGTCGTTTGTATGTTTGAAGTCACAATTGTTAACGAAACTCTCTCCCACTCATAAACAAAACTTTAAATTATACCAAAACTCTGCTTAAATTACATGTCTATACGGAAAACGCTGTCAAAATAAAAGTTATTGACCCCGAAAATGAGAAACTGTTATTGAAAACTAGTCTCAGCGCGAGTTGGTTCAACTACTTTTCTTTTTCGGTCAATTTTGCTAATATTAATATTCAGTTTGTCCGGTGCTATGCCAAATGAATGTAATAAATAATTTTTTATTTACGATGTCAGTTTCTTTGACGATGCTGCGAGTTTTCATGTCATGGTCAAATTAATTAATTGTCAGCGTCGAAAATCTTCATCCGTTGTTTGTACTATTATACTAGTATGGTTGAAACTACTATAAAATTGCTGGCACATATAATATGACAAAAAGTATGAGAGAGAGAGAATGAAATATACGACAACGCTAAATCAAAAAAAAAAAAAGCTATGTTGAACTGAAGCTGCTAGCTTGACAAGGGCATGTCTGGATATTTGACGAAAGATTAATATTTACACGGATGAGAAATGCAGTTATTATGAATTAAGCTTTTGTCTGAAAATAATAAATTAATGAAGGGGTTTTTGTTCTTATAATTACTACGTAAACGTACATTTTGCAATTATTCACTGACTGTAATTGGGAGTCATGTCTCGCAATGTATTAAACTGTCCATTAGTTAAGTAATACACTTATTTATTTGTAGGTGTATAAAATAACAAATATTTGTTATAGTTATAATTTTTCTTTGCAATTCGATTAAACAATAATAAAATACCACCACAGCGTCAAAGCAAGAGAATGTGTCGTCTTCACAAAGTATTTCCATATTACGTATAAAAAAAAACGACCAAAATAACAACTTATTATTTGCCTAAACACATGAACAAAGACAGTCATAGCCCATTTATATGTTGTTCTTATTACTGGAAGCACGCGTGTCACACAGCGTTGGTGATTCACCAATATTACCCGAAGCTCCGACCATCCAGCGCCCATTGACTATTGTTCGTACTGATAATATTATTTTAGATAAAATGTACGATGGACTTAACATACGCAAGGTATAGACAGCACGGCCACAACGAGGAAGAAGTTGCGGAGGTAATATTGTAGCTTGCTTTTGGCTTTGTCATATCGACGCTTATGGATGACGTATTCCTCAGTGATTTCCGATCGGCAATACAACATTCCAATCGACAGTGCAGCATAGAATCCGGTGTAATTTCATATGACGTTACTCAACACTGATGGCCCGATATAGGCATCAAATTGCACCGCTCCTAATAATAGGCAACATATGGCATACGAACTCGCCCAATATAGTCAACGTTTTGTACCGGTAATCTTACGCCGATATGGGCATGGTTTGCACCGCTAGCGACGTACAGAAAATAGATATATAAGCAGCGTGGTTTAGACGCTCAAACATTATCAAATTGTATCGAATTATTAATAAATGTTTCCTCTCAATACGATCATCTTCAGCTATCCTTTCTTACAGTTATCCTTTAGAATAGTTCTTTATATTCTAACAAATAAACGTCAATAATTAAAATGAATTTGTATTCTTTTATTTTGCAAGTGTATTCCTAAGGTTAACACAAGGCCAGAGTTATAACAAAAACGTTATCTGGGCCCTGGTTGCAATTTACGAATCTTGCAATCGTAATTGCGTGTTCTCGGCCTGAAGAATTATTATTTCTTATTCAACTACGCGTACATTAGTGAAAACTTTCCCAACTGAGTAGACTTTAGTTTGAATCTGACTAATTAGAACCAGTCAGTTATCTCGAGAGGAAATAACAATTTTACCAGATACGTGTATACGTTCGCTTAGACGAACAATACGTAAAGCCTTTTAAGGTCACCAACTCGCCTGAGATTACAGACCAGTAGGAGTGAGCCGAAACTCCATTTGAATCGCTAAATCTCAAGAGTGTTACACGATCGTTCTCCCCAGTGTGGCACTACGACAAGAGCAATTGTATTCTATACAAATGTTGGAGCTGTTGAAATACAGAGAAGAAGACAATAACCGAAATATTATAGTAAACATTCTTGGTGTTTAATGGGAAAGCACGTTAGGGTAACTTACTTTTTTGCAATGAGATTATGCGTAAAATTCTTACAATGGGTTGTCTTCAGCAAATTATCTGTAAAGTATATGTAATTATCGGAAAATGTAGCATACTGTATGCCTGTGAAAACTTGGGGGACTGCGGTGTACGTATATTATCAGCAAATAAAGATACATTAAACGAAGAATAAAAAGCTATTGATTCAGTCTAGAGCTTTTATTAACTAACTGTGTAGTAATGTCCTTTTTTCAAAGACGGATAATAATGATATATGGCGCGGTGACCCGACGTTGTGCAATTTAACATGATTTGTCTTTGCGTAGCGAGTTTACCAACCATTAAAACTTTTGATCCAAGTTTGGCCTCTTTTGCTCGAGATTTTTTGGAGGCGTATTGGCTCGCTTTGACCGGACTATAAATATTACGTTTTAAAAATGGTACAGTTTTTGTGTGCCAACCGTCTTTTACCAGTCGATGAAACAGATTTGATGCATTTGAGAATAATATTATTGTAATAGTTTGTTTATTTGTCTTTGTTAATACATATTTACAATATGAAAGAACAGACCTGATGTATTTCGGAGAAAATTTTGAGTAAGTGTTTGTATGCTGACTATACTTCGCTAGTCGATGATATTTTGGGTCATCATTTGGCAAGTAGAAATGTGGAATGGAAGAGAAAGTTTGTTTAATTGTTATGTTTGATGAGTTATTCGCAATGTCAATCTTTGACAGTTGAAAAATATATTAACGTATGGGGTAGGAAGTTTTGTTCAGGTTTATCGAATATCATTTATGATATATTTATACGTGGTTACAAAAATTGATCAAAAAGCAGAGACAGAACTGAATTTTTTAGTTCTTGAAATGGTTCAATGTTTGTTTTGGGGAAATGGGTAAGTGTGTTTATTAACAGACTTTGTGATATTCATCGACAAAAAAATCGAATAGATAAAGCAAATTTTAACTTATAGTTTCGAGTTTTCTAGTATTAACTTTAAACTCAATTTAAGCGAGAAGTACTTTGCAAAGTCTCAGAAATCTCAAATTACATAGTCGGTAAAAGTGTGTTTCTTGTTGATAGATTAGATCGATAAAGCGTTTATCAAATTCTCATGTTAAAATTATCGCGCCAATCAAATTTCGAGTATTGTTGCAGATTATTCTAGACTGATCTGCAAAATTCGATCAGCTTTTTATGAACAATTGCCATACGCAATGCATGTGAAATCTCGACCCATGACTGCTGTCTATTTAGTTACAGAAAAAAGCAAGCGATATACCAAGTTATTGAACTCAGTTGTTTTAGTATCGGCATAGATTATTTTGTTATCGCAATTACGGGTATTTGACCTTTTAAGATTATTGTCATAAGAAGCGTTACCAGGTGTGCGCCTTATTTTGTACATTGATTGTTTTTACTAATACTCTTCTAATCATAAATAACACGGATCTAGATAAGCAAACTATATATATTAACTCACTAAAGTTTCTCTATGCACTTTATATGAACAAATGTCAATATTATGTTTTCACATGGCGAGGACAGACGGAAGTACCCAGTTAGGTGCTTGACAATTATTATAACCAACTATTATTAGTATTCGATATATGATATAAAAGAGTCGACAAGAGTAGCCGTTATAATAACCTCACTCTTTAGCATTATTACAACATGTCCATAACTATAAAACAACTATACAATCAACTACGAAGCACGCTCAACTTGCGCAAAACTGAACCACGATCGATTTACATATTTCGTTGGATTGTTATACTTTGTTTTTTATACCTGTTGATTTCGTATACATATCTATTAACTTCGCATATAAAAAACGATGCCCCGCTTGTAACAACGAGTGTAGAGCTGGTCGACAATGTATTACTTCCATGGTTCTCTATAACTTACAAATATAACTTTCTCATATTTTGCAGATTTTTACACTCTGGTAAGTTTGTAAATGCATCATTTTGGCCAAGTGTTATTTTTATTATATCTACTACGTAATTAAAAAAAGTACGATAGTAACAATAATTTTTTTTTTTTTTTTTCAAAATAAGAAAATGGCAATGAAACGTTGAGTGATGACTGCGATAAATATATTATACAACCATCGTTGGTGGCAAATAATTCGTACACAGGTTACTTTAGGCCACCCGAGTTAAAAGTAGTGCCTACAGATGGACTGCAAGAAGCATTTTTTGTAATGGTTGTTACTGACCAAGAATTTTATCCTAACGTTACTGATAACAGTCATATCTCTTTTATGACAATTAATTTGATCGATTTGGGTAATAACTATAAATGTTCAGGCAATATAATGTATTAGTCAAAAACATGCTAAAACAGACTTCTCATTGAAAAAGGATTCGTGGAAAAATATTATGCAAACTTCAATAACATCCAAATGACAGAATCAACACTTCTCAACTCTTTGATGTCAGATTCACAACATAAAATCTTTTATCGCCAACATCATGATATAACTTACGCTCAAAATATCAAAGTATTACTTTCACGTAAATATGAAGCACTCTCTGTTTTTGGCATTCCACTAGCATTGGAGCCTAATATTATACCTTATATTACTACAAAATTAGGTAAGTTTAAATAAACTTAAGGATATTAACATTTATTTTCCTATAAACATTGCCTAATATATTTAATGTTTATAGAGAGTGATTCATTCTCTTACCTTTATGAAGGCAATGAATATGGTTCGATAGCACTAAGACCTAGCGGTTTTATTGTCAGAACGGAAACGGAACAGAGGTGAGTGGGTGGCTAGCTGTTATATATTTGTTAATGGTTTATTGTTTATATTAAAATAACTGTTTTCCTTATAAAATTACAGACCATATACGGTATGTTTTTGTACTTGTGTCAACCACCGACGTAGTTAGCATCGACTAATGTAATATTATAACACATCCGTAGATACTCGGCGCACTTGGTTTATTTGGTGGTGCGTGGAATCTAGCTATCGTAGTATACGTCTTTTTATTCGGTAAGCCTTAACATTATCGAATACGTAATACTATAATTTATGCACAACCACTTATTCAAATTATTATTTAGGCACACGCTCTCTGCATCCGTGGGGCTTTGTCCAAACGTATTGTTGTTGCTTGGCAAAACAAACTCTTTCAAAATTTCGTGAAACGTTCCCGATTATGCCTTTAAATTCAGACCCGGAAGCTTTATCAAGTAAATTATCGTTTCCAGATTCAGAAACTTTATCAGTTAATTTAACATCCCAGGTCATGACGCTACAAAAACGTTTGAACACTATGGAGTCATTTCTTAGAGAATACGTAGTCGACATATCAGATGTCCAGGACGATTACAGTCACAAATCGCCTGACGTTCATTTGCATAATAGTGTGGCGTCTTTACAACTTAATCAACAAGACACAACCGAATCTCAAAGTTCAACTGTTAGTTCAGCATGAACTATATAATAATTTTTTAAATAATTTGCGGAGTGTTGTTTAGAGTCTGGGCTATTTGATATACAACATACAGTAATTTAATAGATGAAAAAAATTTATTACTATCAATAAATATTTTTAAAGAATTGGTTTTGAGAAAGTATTGTAAACCAAGGCACATCGTTACTCCCGAATTATCCGGTAATCATCATGCCAAAATTGTATGACAACCGGCAATCATTATCTCATACCGGATATTCCATAATAGTGATTATTCCGGATTATCATAATCATAAACAATTAACCAAATATTCCAATAGCCATCATTAGTAAATTAACCAGATTATCCTAATAGAATTATTGGCAAATAGCTAGACCAGATTATTCGTATATTAGTCATGGAGGCAATCATCACATTGATAATTATTTCGCAGACGTAATGTTTCGCCGACAAACATTTCACTGACAAAGTCATTTCACTTACAAGTTATTTCATCGACAATTATTATTTCACCGGCAATTAATTCACCAATATTATTTCGAAATTATCCTTTTTTGGTAGTTAACTGACTGTTGATGCAATTAACCGATTGTTGGTGAAATATCGTCAAAATTATTGTCGGTGAAATGACCCTGTCGGTGAAATGACCTTGTCGGTGAAATAATCGTCAATGTGATGATACGGACAATCTGACATACATGTCCATTCGGAATGAACATATGGGGGCCATTCCGAATGAACATGCATGTCAGATTAGAATCATAAAGACAATCAGGTAACAACATTATAAAATTATTTATTAGCATTACAATATTAACTCTACTGCATATATAAACATGCTATGATACAAGAACGATGTACTAAGATTATGAGGGTGGCAATTTAAGTTACAAATGACAGCAGCTTTGCGACAAGCACATCGAGCCGTTGAACAGCTAGTCTTACAACTACATCTAATCTTGTTTAAATTGATCAAACTTTGAGCCGAAGTAGCTTTATTATTTGGCAGAATGCTTTGGGTTACAGAATGCGTTAAGTTAGTAAGAATGCCTTCAGTTACGGAATACGTTAGCGAATAGTCCTTCTATTGGTGCGGAGATGTAAATACAATTGTGAATATGCTTGAGTTACTGAAAACGTTAATGGGAAAGAACTGAAAAGCGAGAATATTAAAATAGCGTAATGTGATTTGAGCTACAAATACGTTAGCGATTTCTTTGATTTGTGTGGCAATAGCGCCTGACTGACATTACCATTGTGAAGGAATGCTTTGAGTTATTGAATACGTTAGTAAAATTTTCCCATTCGGTGTGTGATATTCAAGACTTAACCATCTCGTTTTAAGCTTAAGGTGGTGCGACACACACCAGCAACTTGTACGGACAGATCGTGTGAAAATTAACAACTCTGCGCTTTTCGATTTAGTGGTAGCTACTACTAACCTTTGTAGAGGACTTGATTTAAACGATAAACAGAATGGTAGAACAGCAATGTACTGTTCACTATCGCCGTCGTTATTTTGCATTTATTGCTTGAGTGAGTTGAGTTATCAACCAAGTTTGTGCTAATCACACAATTTGACGACTGGTGTGGTTTTCGACGAAGGATTCAACCATAAATACGACTTGTGGTTTTTGTCTGTATGTGCACAATTTGTCGAATAAGCTGATAATCAATAACGGCTTAGTCAACGTTTAGAATTTGTCAATACTAACTATACGTACGCTTTATCGAATTTCAATTACACCTCATTAAATGAATCATTCTGCGAGTAGTTGAAGGTGATTAGAAAATTCACACTATTTTTCTTAATCCTCGGCATTGGCATAGAATTCTGCAGTTTTTGTGAGAATAAATATTATTTTGATCACATGTGTTATACGATTCTTCTTGTGACAGTGATACATGCAATAAACGTTCTGAACTTTCAATATTTTACGTATGTAAATGCGGGTTTGGGAATTTGACAGAGTTTACATTGTGATATGATTACATATGACAGTAACGAAA
>CAJVPJ010000758.1:0-17311 GCA_910592205.1 Paraglomus occultum | reverse complement strand
TGATTCTGCGCCAGAGGAATACAAGAAATTTGCCGAGCGGTGTTGTGATGCTGATCCTGATAAGCGTCCTGATGCATGGACACTTTGGAATGATACTCACGAGCTTATTGTAGGCATGAAAAAGGATAAATCTAGTGACAACGTGTGGAATGCCGTTTATCATAACGATGTAAAACCATTGTCACGTCTCGAGAAGGAGAGTAAATATTCCAGCACGCTCTTACCTACTGGAGGTCTGCCCAAACCAAGAAATTCTCACCAGTTACCTCCCTTATCAGATTTGAGCTTGTCGCATGTTGACGAGGAGTAAGGGATGTAGTTCGGATTACGAAAACAGAAATTAGTTCTGTTCGTATAAATATTAAAGTCAATCTACGATATTAGTTTTAGCGATCCAACATCCTTTGAATAAACATATAATTCAAAGTTTTACTCCTCTTCCGTTTAAATAAATTAAAATGTTGGGCTGAGTTAAAAAGATACTGAAATAAAATCGTGCGCGTCTCCTACTAGCTATCTTTGCCGGCGTAGGTCATTTGAATATTTATGTCGCACCACTTTAAGCTTACGCCTAAATGGTTAAGTCTTGATCCGATTTTACTATTACTAATACACTAACGTTTCTTTCACGATGATATGTCAGATCGGGCGATGTCTACTCACAATTGTATTTGCCTACAAGTGAAAAAACTACCAACTTAACGTATCCTTTAACTCAATGCATTTTGGCAAAGTAATAAAGCACCTTCGGCTCAAAGCTTGGTTAATTTAACCAAGATTGGAGTAGTTGTAAGACTAGTTGTGCAACGGCTCGATGTGCTTGTCGCAAAGCTGCTGTCATTTGTAACTTAAACTGCCTCTCTCATAATCGTCAATGCAGTAATGTTAATGAGGTACATCGTTCTGTGTATTTATATGCGGTCGAGGTAATATCTTAATGTCAATAAAATAATGCTGTTACCTGATTTTCTTTATGATTCCAATCTGACATACATGTCCATTCCGAATTCCAGAGTGACCTAAATTTTTGCTTTTCCTAAGTCACGCATTTCCAAGCACCACCAATTGAAAAAGAATAAATTTGATCGAGATGTCGTTTGCTTGTAAAAAAAAATGACAGGTAACAACATAAAAATTTTGTATTCACGTATTGTCATTTACATTCGTTTGACTAATATTGCGTTTAAATTATTTCTTGCACCCAAATTGAATAAAATTTTGCACATACATATTTTAGTATTTGATCTTGACGTTATTTTGCCTTTACAATAATTAAATGTAGAGACAAAAATCGGCAAAACTGTTGCTAAACAGAGAAATAAGCGTTAACTGATACAAGTTACAAAACTATACGTAAAATGATATTGCGAGCGAGTTTAAGTTTATGAAATACAGTTACGACCATATTGGTAAAAGTATATCGATTATTCTATACAGATCTAATAGCTTTAGCTATACTAAAACAAATTGCGAAAATACTAATGACGAAAAGGCGGAAAAACATTTGAATAAGATATGAACACATATGTTAAAAGATCTTTGTCTTATTCAATAAAGCTAACTAGTTCTCGTCTAAACGACTTTAATATTCCAAGCGCTTTACACCACACTTTAAACAATTAACTGCAAGTCAGATCGATCGAGCGTGCATGCAATTCTATTACAAGTAACTAGTTTGATGGACGAAATGGGAGGTTATTCGGGGGGTGCTTATTTACGACATTGTGCTTTGACACAGATAATATTTAAGATTACATCGACAAAAAACTTGTACGCTTGCAGGGGTCATGCCCTGAAATTAAATCTTTATGCGATCTCATTCTTACCCGCGATATTAATGGTCTGAACAATTTGATTAGCCCCCAAATTCCCACATGTTAATCACAAACCAAACCGTCTCATAAACAATAAGAACGTTGGCGTAATAATGGAGCGTTATCGTAGATACTAGTAGAGAAGAACGCAAATCACAATAGAATATGAACTGAAAAACGTTGCGGGTTACTATGATGTGATCATAGACACATCAAAAGACAAGCATTAAAACTAATATTATTTCAATAAACAAGTATTGGAGGATTTGCATAAGAAAGGATTTGTCTAAACGACTAGTACAACTACGCATGAATTCAGCAAGTAGCATTCATGTCAATTATACTTAAAGACGGCGACTAGTCTTGATTAATATTAGTCTTTAATAACTGATAGCAATTAATTAACAATAACGTCTATCACTTATATTACTAACCGTAAATTTTACAAATTTGCGTTACTAATATTGATCAATTCGGTCTTCATTATTACTAAACGTATGTGTTAAGCCAACAATAGTAATGGGGTGTTACACTAGAGATAAACAGACCAAAATTTCTATCCTCTCTCCGGGCATATAAATATTAGCAGAGATCCAATTAACAAAATACTTTTCCGAAATGTCTCGTCATAGTGCTAGCCTGTTAATTTCACACGATCTAGCCCAAATTTGGTTGATAACTCGCACCACCTTAAGCTTAAACCTGAATGGTTAAGTCTTAAATACCATAAAATCGCCCCAGTTTTCTTATTAGAATCTTTAAGACATAGTAAAGCGCTGAATATAGTACCCCTTAATGTACCCGGGTACAAATATCATATTGTGGTAGTCATACAGCAGTATGAATATTATTTATCATTGATATACAGTATCTCAGCACAAAAACCACTATACAGGAACTAATTATCCCAAAGACTTGCATAATTCAATTCATTCTCATCATAATATTATCCCCAATCTAATTATGGTTGTTAACAAGCGGAGGGTTTCCCCGAAGTTTGATCTTCAACTTCTGTGACGTAATTAAAAATCAAATCGTTTTCCGTTCCGTCCCGTTTGACAGAAATACCGCAACACTTGAACGACTTTTCTGATTAGGACTGTATCAACATCTCCCCAAGATGCTTTGACAAACTGTCTCATAGGATGGGTCGCTTGACTTTTTCCTGTACGAGCGTACTCTTTTATTTTCATTTGCCATCCAATCACAATATCTCTTTTTCATCTAAACAAAGTTAATAGACGATCAACTCGTTGAAAACCATGAACTGTATGAATCTTACACTACATACCTTCTCCTGATATAAATGATTGGCAAGTTTTCTAAAGCATTCCAACTTCGGCACCTTTCGCGTTAGTATGAGATAAATTCTGATGAAATTTAATATGATAAATTGACCAATCACATCATTATGTGAAGGAATTTCAAAGTATCCCTCTAGAAATAGTACTCCCTCCGTACCCGGGGTACTATACTCAATGCTCTACGATACATTGAGGGTAAGCGTCGTTTCAGAATTGGACATCCATTATTACTATTATTTAATAGCAAAATTGACAAATTGTAATAATAATCGTGGGAATCTAAGAACTTGCAAAACAAACTTGTATTAAAGTACTTATTGTCTCTCGCATTTTAAAAACCCGGTCCCCATTACATACCAATTACACTGACCATAACCAAGATAATAATTACTCGTTTCATTCAAAAAAGTCGAAATCTATTTAAGAAGACAAATTTTACGTCTAGAAATTCCCAAACAACTAAAATTCTTGAAAGTAGCAAATTCATTAGTGAAATGTCCGTACTGGTAAATTACCAAAGCAGCCATGCCTCAGCAGAAAAACGTTAAGCGAATGAACTGCCGATTATGGCGAGGAGTCCGATAATGAATAGCTCATTTCTGAGATTTAGCATGGATATACCATGCATGATACGATGCATTTTGCTTCGAAAGAGTCCTCATTTTAACCCAACAAGCGAATAAAATGTTCGCCCTTGGTATTCCCTTTTATTCGGTATCTTGTACGTTGGATTTTACTTGTATTTATCTAAAATGCATTCCACTGAATATCCAGGGATGTTCCTAATCGTATATGGATTAGCTATTCACACTACATATCCGAGAGAATGAATCATTAAAGGGATTTGATCTAGTTATAAAGCCTGCGCTGCCTACTGTATATACTATTTTTAACAACGTATGCTGAGTTTTCTAATATTGACGGTCTTTAGCTAACATGAACCGCAGGTGACACATTCCGATCGAATATTCTTTGTGGCATCATCATGGATGAACATACGCCAAATTTAGTCTCACTTTCTGTAATAGTGACTTCATTTATTAGATGTATGAACGTTTTCTGTATTCTCTCTGCAAGCTAGAATAACCCTTATGTTGTAGCAACTAATATTGTTGTGTCTATACAAAAAACTACATCACTTGTACGCTTCCAACACATGTTTGTTATTGATACGCAAGTCATATTACAGTACAAGATTAAGCGGGAGGAGTATCAGAACAGCAGCAGCAGCAGCAGCAGCAGCAGCAGCAGCAGCAGCAGTGGCAGTCTTTTTTCGCTAACGTTTGACCTTTAACCATCTCTTTCCAACGGTTATGGAACAATAATTTCATAGAATACATCTCCTTGTACTATATGATATTATATTACAGCAACAAGCAGTTGTGCCAAATTTCAATAAGAAAATTCCTCGGCTGCCATGATTGTGAGTAAAGCGTTATTGAGATGGTGAGCTGATGTGGGGAATACCTTTGTCAAACGAATTTGATAAATTAAAAACATTACCATGCAATGAACTTGCACAACATGGTTAATGCTAAGAGGTTGGGTTGTCATGACATGGATTGCCAGCCAAAGAATAACAAACATGACATGCTTATCTATCGTATCATTCCTTCGAACAACTTTCAAACAAATTTTTGGGTAACATACTGTGTGTATCAGGACTTGAGGTAAATTGGCAACCGAGATTGTGTACACCTATTCATGGCAATATATGGTAGCGAAAAATAGTGTGTCTATAATAATAAGAGGATTTAATGCGTTACAAGAAATTTTCTTTGCATCCGGACTAACTAGTCCGATTTTCGATCATGTGAGACCACTGACCAAGATATTTAACCAAGAATATGTAAGCTTTCTGATCGGCCATTCGGCTACCTGCATATACGTCACCTTGACTGTACCCGTATAATTACCATATGAAGACAACCCACCAAATCATTCTTAACCACGAGTACGCCACGTGTGAAACATTCTTCCCAAACAGTCAACACTTGCCGAGTGCAGTAGTTTCACAATTTGGGTCTCGACAAAGACTGCCCTCTTGGCGTAGGTTACTTTGCATTCTTTGTTATTGGAGGGTATACACAAAGGATGTCACAGTGGTTGGGGTGCAACTCTGCGCAGGTGATGACGCAGTCGAAATTTAACATAAAAAGGGCGATTAAGGATCACTCGATGAAAATATTCTGTTGTCCTTCCTACAACTTTTTTTTTCCAAAGGAAAAATAAAAACAAACAAAAATTAAAAACTTGTAATTTTCGCTATCCGACTGAATTATGGACTCACCAAGCAATACCTTGCCCACACCAAGTAGTGATATCTGCGCCATCGCTAGTCCCATGGACGCAAATGATACTGGCACATATTCCGCCGTTCGAACAATATCAACCCCGTTATTTAAGACTATTTCGTCGTGCGTAAGTCACTCGCAAAGGCGGAAATCGAAAAACTTCCAGGCCGATACCGAAACGTTTATTTCACAACTAAGGAATACAATACGGTTTGACAACAGCGAAACAAATGAAATAAATATCTCCGACGACGTTCTATTATACGAGAGCGGTTGTGACGATGAAAGTGAAGATAACGTGCAGGAACGTTTGTTTCCAAATCTCGAGGACATTGGAGTCAGGAAATCCACAGAGTGATTACGAGACAGTGGAGAAAATGAAGCATGGTCAAATTGGTTGTTTTGACATATTATCTTATGCTTTCTTGTAATTATGTACACAATCTGCTTATAGAATTGTATAGACATTTTTGTTTCGCTTATTTCACTAATGAAATATGAAAAGCTATGAACAAATAATATTTCTTGTATTATACTTAACTATAGACAAGTCTAAGGAAATAAACATGAAAAAATATATTACCATTTTGGAAACTAACGCTATTAAGTCTAGAGTCGTATTTAACGTTTATACTTCATGATGAGTCACACACCGTTAAACCCGAAATCTTGTCGCTATCTCCTCGCCGTTCCGACTGTTTACTCAATCCAATGAGGGAGTTTGTACACCAGAGTAACGTTACCCGAATCACATGAACTCTCATTGAAAATGTAATAATGCATATTGTATGACATCACAATCGAATTCTGTCGAAGAAAAAAAATTGTCTTGCGTAATGGACACATTGAACGTACTCTCTGCGGGTCCAAAAATCTACGCGCGAAAGCGCAAGCGAAAATCTCAGCAAGTGAAAGAGATTGTGTTTGACGAGCAAGCAAGAAGGTGAGTACGACCCACGAATTGCAGGCAGAGGATTCGAATCTGTAAGCGCAAACGAAAGCTCACTTGTCTTTTTTTTTTTTCCTTGGCAGAGATTATTTAACGGGATTCCATAAACGAAAGACTGAGCAACGAAAAAAGGCAATTGAAGCAGCAAAGCAAAAAGCCAAGAAGCAGAAAGCCGAAGCCAAAAAAGCAGTAAGTACAAATTATAGTCACTAGATCTTTTCGAACGGCTCTGGGCAGCAATCAATCTAATTGACCTGAATGTGATTCGCAAGTCACGCGAGAATCTACGCAAGCAATCAAAAGATCGAATTGCTCAAATCGAGACGATTCTATCCAAGCGCAAGCAAGAAGATAAACAAGATCCTCGTTCAGTTACTGTCAAACAAGAATTTTCGGGTGAACAAATAAAAAAAGAACTGAGTACAATGGAGAAGATATTTTTTTGAAATTGCTTGGGTCGCTCACTCAATTCGAGCTCAAATGTTTATTTATTGTGGGTTATGTGATGGTAATTGGGAAAAATTAATTCTGTTGTGCGGAAATTGTAGACTAAAAGAAGGCTGGGTCAAAATTCCCCACCTGGAAAACAAAGAGTTTTGTTGGGCCATTGCGCCATCGTTGATAGACCAAAATAAAACTGACGACATTTGGAGACTGGGAGGACCTTCACCCCCTTGAATAGTAGCTGGTGCTTACGGGTGCATATGCCCCAAATTGTTCTATCTTGTGTGAAGGATTTCGAATGGCTACCTTTTGCTATTCTTGGGGAATGCTTGCTTCTTTGACGTCATTGTTATTGATATTCCAAATTGTGTACAGTATAGTGTCGTCATATCACCTATTGACATCATAATTTGGGAGAAACAGAAAAGAAAAAAAAAAACTCTAATCGTGCCGAGTGTGACAACTTTCATATGCGCAGTTATCCCATGACCAGTTTATTGCCGAAGATACACATTAGGAATAGCGTACTTTGGCTTTGTAACGTTACATCCCTCCGCTTTGTCACACGTCAAAGCTAGAATTTGCTCTTTATCTATTCTTTGTATTTTGCCTTCGCGCGTATTTCCGGAACGATGCCTCGATTTGGCAATACGGAAAAAAGCGCAAATTTTCTTTATCTAGTCTCTATATCATTCTGCATCTGCGTATCACTTAAAATACGCCTTTGAATGTTTTCTCATGTCATAGGTTCTCGCGTATTACTATATCGAAAAATTGTGCACATTTTGCTACGCATTCTGAATCAAAGAAATCGGATCATACGTCTTTGTGCTCGAAAGTCATTATTGTTATTACCTTGTGTTATCGAATTTTACGTCATTTTGTTGATGTTGAGCGTTGCATTCGACTATGCAGCTCCTTTTTTTTTCTTTCCTCTTCGTTAGCATAAACCGGTTTCTGTCGATTTCGGCACAATCAGTGGTTAATGTAGTTCCTACACTTGGTCCTGCACTTTTAGTATTAGCATTAGGAACAATCCGATTTGTCCTGAATTTTTGGGGATTATTTCGCGTACTAATTAAAGGTCATCGGATAAACGTTTCTCATTATTCAGAACTTTTGACCATGTGAGCAGTAAGAGTATTTCGATCGCAGTAACCTAATGATGTATTGAGTAATATTAATCATTTTATTATCCGAGCAGACACTCATAGATCAAAGGCATTCAGTATTGAAGAAATAATCCCTGATTATGAATGGTAATATTAGACAGTCCGTTATATTGTATACAGTAATTTTGCTAGAGAAAGCACTTCTTGTAAACTCGGTACAATATACAGAAGCTGACCAGCTTTTTACCGTGAAGAAATAATACTGAGAAACAGATGACGATGCAGCGGGAATAAAATGATATTACCGAGGTGACCATTTGTATTGTCTTTAAAAGAATACATTTATTCTGTTCCTTTTCCAGGATGTTACAGGATACAACATTGGTAACACTAGTCTTAAGTATCTGTTAACTAACGAACAAGCGGACAGCTACAAGTAACTTCATTCACGTATAATTGTATACATTCTTTATCAATTGATATCGCCAAATTCTCTAAAGTTGGGAATCGTTGACTCGACTTTATGGTTCCACAGGACTTTAAACAGTTACACTGCGGGGGTGTTGCATAATAATAAATTTCTGACACTAAAAGTGTCAGATATCATTTCCCATGGACTCGTTAGAAAGAAAAAAATTGCGCGAATTACTTGCTCGCGCAGACGTTTTGGCGGGCAAGACAGAGTCTGATACACGAGGTAATTAGCACCATGAAGACAATCCTTCCTACTAAACCATCTCACTAAAAATGTTATCGCAGGAGCTTCGCTTGAGGATACGCTATCTCGACGCCTTACCAAGGTTTCTCCACCCGCTTCCCAACAACCCACAACCACTGATGCCACTACTTACACTCAATTCGTTGATACTTGCTTATCAACACTTGAATCGATCCAATCGATTCTTCGGGATATAAACGATGCTGAAGGTATTTAATAAGAAATTTCCGAATTAACGTTTTGTCAATTGGATAAATTTAAGTGCATCAACCCCTTAAATAAATCAAAAAACGAACTAAATTTGTTTTGTTTGTAATATACGTAAAAGACGATGCAGACTCTAGAGATGCGAAAGAACTGTTGGGAATACGGGACATGAGATTGATTCATACAATGTTGGAGATCGTTGTATGCTGGGGAATTTACCCCTCTTTTCTGAAAGGCGTCGGCATTCCACTTGGACAAAGGAGTCGTTCAGGATTTGTACAATCCGATAACTTTCGTACGATAACCTTTAAGATTATAATCCTTGATCTTTTTCTTGGGAGTGACTGATTATTTACTTATTGACCAGAATTTGAATTTGACCTTTTTTTTTTTTGGCAGAGATGTCTACGTTGAAATCGAATGAGCAGCCAGATCAGCAAAGGCTCTTTGTTTTAGCAAAGAAATTGACGCAAATAGCCCTCTGTTCCTCCACAAAACCAATAACTTATACAACGGTATCATCGATATTGTTTGCAAAGCACCTGACGGATCTATATGCAGCATTGCTACAATTAGCGTATGCGCCTAATTTGGAGAATGATAATGAGAAGACCCGGAATGAGATTCGCCAATACAGTAAAGAACTGTTTAACAAAGTTTTTACGAGGTAGAGTCACACATGATGCGTCGTCGAAATCAAAAATACCCTTACTGATTTTACAACAACGTTTGCTTCCTTTTCGTTCCACTTTTTCTTTTGTAGAGCTGACATTTTTCGCTCTTTAGACTCTCTTACTACGCTTCTTGGCTCTCCTCCTCTTCATTCAGCTCCCAAATGGCTCAGGGCTGTCTGTGGCAAATTACTCACATCAGTATTACTGAGACCTGATGGTGTGCAAGCGGTAGTTGATTTTATGGTTGGAGGCGAGAACGAAGGTTTGATTTCTAAGAATAGGTATAATTCTGTTAATGGTTTACGGAAGAGCAAGATGGGCCTTGTGTGTTGACGCGTTAGAATACCGATTGGCCATTAGTGAGCCCGACAAAGATGGCAAAAATTTCTCAATTGATTTTATCTGTTCCGAGCCAAGCATCTTCTGTTGAGGTGATTGGTTTTTCTTTTGGATATAGTTTGCAAAAGACGAAATCTGTCCATTGAATACTGACGTTTTATTATCACGCTCCCGCTTTATGGCATTCAACAGGAATATTTTTCAACAATTTCCCCTCAGCTGATTAAAATCTTGCAGACGAGCCTCCCAAAGAACCAAGTGACATCCCCTTGCATCACAGTAATCTCGTTCACAATCCTCCAGATGTCCGTTAGATATCCGACCATCACCGAATCTCTTATAATTGAACCCTTATTTTCTCCTTTGCGTTCTTGGTGGAGCACACCTTTATCGCCTGGAACTGGAGTTGAAACTGAAATTGGAACCGAGACAGAAACTCAATCTGATCTTCTCGACCCAGTGTTGACCTCTGAGCAAACCATCTCGTCACTTATCATGGTCCTTTATCGTGTTTTAGTAAGTAGTGAACCTCCTACCCCAGAGACTCTGAAACTGTTTTTGGGTGATATAATTGCGCCCCTTTACTATATGTACGCATTTGCGTGTACTACTAAAGTATGGCTAAAGGACAGTCTTAGAGATGTGTTACTGGCATATTTCAGAATCGTTGGAGACTTGAATGCGGTAAAGGAGATTGTATTTAGACGAGGGAAGGAGAGGGAAGCCAAGGATGTCGGGGAGGTTGGCGAGGTCTATTTCGCTCGTGGCGAGGGTGGGGGAATTGAGATGCGGATAAGAAGGTGAGCAAGACTGTGAGCAAGACTGTGAATTTAGTTTCAAATACAAGCAATGTCGAAAATACTAATGGAAACTTAATATAGCTCGAAAGGGGTTTTACCTCCCACAGTGACCTATTTAGACGTTGACATTTTTATTGATTTCCTCAAAACATTGGCAAATAACGAATTGTCTGGAGACATCTTTATGTATCTTCTGAACGAATATACAGCCGTTAAAAACGATCGCGTCCGAATAACGCAAACAAAGAGGTACGAGTTTTTTGTATCTGTGCTCACGTCATTGTTGGCACGACATTTTAACTCATTATCGTACTTTGGACAGAGTTCTTACTCTCCTTCATCTCATCCTTGCAATGATTGACTGTCTGGGTTCGACCATTATACAAAAGCCTGGACAAATAATATCTTTTGTTGATAACGTTTTGGAAAATTATGGGCAGAAAGGATTTAGTAACTCTGCACCAAATAGTGATAGGTCGAGTAAAACACCGATCATTGTTATTGAAGAAGATAGTGATGAAGATGAAGAACCAATGATGGATCAACAAGAAGAGGACGAAACGCTGGCCCTGGCTCTGACTCTTTTGACATCTCTGCTAGCAGGTAGCATGTTGCGGGCAGTTCTATTAACTTTTTCTTAATTTGTTGTTTTTGCATTTCTGACTTTCTGTGGCTTCCCAAACTCGAACTACAATTGCTAGAAAACACCCACCTCACGAAGCAGGAAAATCACATTCTAAATCTTCTTTCCGACCGTCTCGCAAAGTTTTCCAACCATTGGTCCTCTGACATCCGTCAAATGTCGCGAAATCTGTGTATTGCTATATCTGTGCGTAGTCTTACTTCACCCGTGGATGACGCAGAAAAAACGCGACAGCAATCTTTAAAAAAATATCAAGAAGCGCTCGAAGCATTAAGAGATACCATCCTTCCCGTTCGTGCACGGGGAATAGTGATGCTTAAAGAGATGATCCTTGCGCGAGACCCCATTATGTATGAAGGCGATAATTTAGATCACGTCTTGGATATTTTTATAAAGATGATTGAGGAAGAGGAAAGGTATAATAGAACAACAATGTTGCGTATGCGCGAAGAGACTTATTTATTCTTGCCTGCCTTTTTGTAGCTTTATTTACCTTAATGCAGTCCGTGGGTTGTCTTCGCTTACGGATGTGCACGGAGAAAAGATAATGAAAAAGTTAATGGACATATATAGTAATCCGAAGGAAGCGATGGATAGTAGATTACGTATCGGCGAAGCTATTTTGCAGACTATACAAAGATGTGGTGAAGCGCTTGGAAAATATAGTGAGTTACCGCATATACTAGTCTCATCAGTCGACGTCATGGATAGTAGTCATTTCTGAGCGTTATCTTACGGAATTGCATTATTGGTAATTAGTCTTGATATTGCTTCCGCCGCTTTTGCAAATTCTCGACAAGGATACAAACACAAATCTTCGAATGTCAGCATTGTCGATCATCGGTTGCGCGTGCGAGACGTCCTCGACTGCTCTCGTTAACTGGTTTCAAGATCTGGTGGATTGGATTTTAAACATTCTCGCTATCGAGAAGGCGCCCGAGATACGGCGTGGTATGCCAATCTTTTATAAATCACGGTTTGCCGCTGTTATTGTTTCTATTCCACTCATTCTTTGCAATTTTGAATATTGGTTATATACTTTTCAACTCTCCATACCCTTTCAGCATGCGTGGCACTCCTCATCTCTCTTTTTCGTGGTCTTGGCTCTCGCACTTTGTACGAGGTTCATGGTCGCCTGTTGAAACGCGCATACACCACACTGAACTATGTTGAAAGCGTAGACAAGGATGATTTGACGAGATATCACGCGAGGGTTGCCCTTAGCGATCTCGATGTGATTATTAAGGGAGAGTTGAGCAAGACACCTTTGTGATGAAAATGCTTCTTAGTCAAGGGAAGCTCTTCTTTGGGTTGATTATTACGTATGTATGTTAAGTCATTCTCGTGATTAAAACTCAATCTGCGATAGCTCGCTTGGAAATTTCAACACGGCGTAATAAATCCATTTCTCCTTCAAAGGTCCGCTTCGCTATAAAGTCACTTGTCTTTGTGGTCCTACTCCCCGATAAGACACAGTTCCCCATTTATAAGTGATGAGTTAAGCTTATGAAGCGATAAAATATACCATGCAATAAGTAGGCGAAAATTAACAATAAAATAGAAACTATTGACTTGTAATAAAATTGTGTCCATGAAAATCGAATGCACTCGAGCAGTCTTTTATTATTCTTTCATCGGTACGTTGTGCCATCAGTAAAGATTTCCTTGGTATTCAAGGCCAAACAGTACGAGAACAAATTAATTGCGTTTCTCGATGAGATTTTGTAAAGGTCTTGACGGTACATTGACACGTATTCGATGAATAAAGAGAATAACATACAGTATAAAGATTACTTGTAATAACGCTGATTCGGTGATCAAAATAAATACACATAATGCCACTATTTGATTTTACAGTATTTTGTGGTTATTATGAAACTATCGATGGTGTCTGGGAGTGTTTGGATATCTATCCTATACTATAATATGCTTACATCCTATCATAAGAAAGTATAAATAAAATAAAATAAAGTGCGTCGTAAACGTAATAATAAACAACAGAAATTGAACAGAGAAATAAAAAACTGTTTAAAAACGAAAAGTTCAAGCAAATAAAAAAAGAATGCAGTTTCCGGTTGTATTATTATTGAATTTTAAGAACCTTAGAAAGATTGCTTGACCTAATAAGAGTCGCGTAAGCTATCCAGAAAATAATAAAATCAAAATTGAAAGAGTTTTAGCAATAAATTTACTCCCGAAATTGTTAAAATTTTGGAGGTAAAGCACAATTACAAAAAAGTTTTTAGTTTTATTTATCAAAAAAAAAATTAGAGAAAAAAATGGAAATAGAGTAGGATGAAAATACTCTCATTGTTACCTATTTTTTCTGCTTCTAATATTTAATTCTCATTATTATGTTGAAGTAAACGAACAAGCATCACTATAGAATTTCTGTCGTTATAACGAAATGCCACGTCGTTATATCAAGACTCAATTGTAACAGCAGCAATAACTTCCAATCAGCTTGCCATCTTTTTTAACTTTATAGCCAAGAAGGATTTTTATTGAAAGTGGGAATAATATTTTAGGGTATCAAAAACACGCTCCAAATTGAGTATGAAATATTTGTTTATATACCAGTTTGAAATTAATAAGCAATAATAGTAAAGGTAACTTGCGCTCATAAATTTCGTTTCCGAAATGTCACCAGGCCAATGCAACGTTGTTTAACCGCAATACTTAGAAATTAGCTCTCAAAAGCATGAATACCCTCCCTCAACCCCCAACCCTCCCGCACCCTTCTGCTT
Source organism: Paraglomus occultum (assembly GCA_910592205.1). NCBI lineage: Eukaryota > Fungi > Glomeromycota > Glomeromycetes > Paraglomerales > Paraglomeraceae > Paraglomus > Paraglomus occultum. The sequence goes on along the minus strand of CAJVPJ010000758.1, from coordinate 3,266 downwards.
GTGGATGTAATGGTTCCGAGTCTGTTTCAATGATTTGTTTTAAAAATAACGTGAGCGCGAATTAATTTTTTTATTAAATATTCTATTACTATGCAACGACAACATTGCAAGATTGCAAGAGCAAGCTAACTCAAGCTATTGATAAAATTATAACTGCAATATATAAGTTGGATCAAGCTATCAATAAACTCTTAACACAGGAGATTGGAAAGGGTTCAAAACTTGTATAGAAAAGCTGACCAAGATTACGATTCTGAGTCTGAAGACGAATTAAAAAATATTATATCTATTCGTAGACTTGTAATCAAGAATGCTGTTACGACCAATGATATGTAATTGCAAAATGTAATCTTACTTTTTTTTGCCTTTTCTGTATCTGATCCACCTGTTAAACCCGCGATAAGTAATAAGGGAAATGACTATTTCCTTACAATTGAAATCGAATATAATCACCTTACTATATTATATGGGGCAGACTGCAACAAAAACCAGACAAAGTGAACATTTCATTATGTGACATAAATGAGTGGCTGATTATGATATGGCTGTAAATGTGACTGATGGCGTTTTTGAAAAGCAATAATGGTACATTCATAACTTAATTTTAATGTTCACTTTATCATATCAGAATGAAAATATAAACCATAATGTGATTAATGGGAGGCAATCATAACGCCGAAAATCATTTCATCGACAATCATTTCGCCGACAACGACTACCAAAAAAGGATAATTTCGAAATAATGCTGGTGAATATGTCGGCGAAATGATTGTCGATGAAATGATTTTCGGCTAAATGGTTGTCGGTGAAATATTACGTCGGTAAAATGATTTTCGGTGAAATGATACGGACCCGTGATTAATATAGGATTACCTCTATATAAAAATATTAATATGAAACTAATTTACATTAAATCCACCATGAAACCCAAAAATTACAGCACTATAACAAAGCATTCTAAAAAAGCACAAGGAGAGAAATTGCACCTTATGTTTTAAACTAACAGATGCCAAGCAAATGTAGTGTGCTCATCGCATCAGATTCGTGATGTCGATATTCGACTGATCGGCAAGATTATTCTGATTGTGTAATCGTCAAAAAAATTCGCAGTAAACGTGTTCATTTCCGTGTGACGAAAGAAAGTTAAAAAACTCTGATTATTTCTGGCGGCACACAATATCCGGCTTACCAGCTAGGCATTCACGCTTAGTGATGAGCCCTGCGGCTCGCTGTTTAGAGACAAGAGTGCGAGAGCACCTTCTTTGACGCACGTTTATCCTGTGACAAACATCCTCACTGTAGCATACCTCTTCGTCTTGTCTTTAGTATATTGGACATAGTGTTTCCTATCTCTGCATTGGCCGAGCTAAACAATAATGTTTTGCGATGACCCCATGCAGCCGATGCATGGTAGATATTGCAAGGATACCCTCTTTGACGCTGTGACAAAATCCTCATTGTAGCATACTCCTTCCAGAAAGCACTATGTCAAGCCAGTTCACTCAGATTTAGTTTCTCTTTGAGGAGAGCATTACGTTTTGAGACATCTCTAACCAATGTGTTCCCTACTAAATATATACATTTTACAGATGGATTTCGAAAAAGAGATCGTACATTATTTGCAAACGGTTAATCATTCAAATGGAACGTCGAGGACATTTCAGAGAATATCGAATTCTCCAGCGAAAGCACAACGGAAATAGAAGATCATTGGAACAAATGTCGGAAAAGTATTAACAAATTACGTTCAAAAAATTCCGAATAATATAATGATAATAATTCAATCGGAAATGAAACTCAAGTTGAATAATGAGACAATTACTGAATTGTCCAAGTCCATTGTGAGGTTGAATTTTTCTGATGCAATGACAACAGATGAATGTCTGTCTTTTTCAGCGGAAGATATCGTTTTTGAGCATCCCCGAAAGTGATGATATTATTCTTTATTTAGTGGAGAACTCGATGAAGAAACTGACGATAATAGTAAGGAAACCCCAATAGTGAGTCCATGAGGCACTGAAAAGTTTAGAAAACGTAAAGACATTTGTAATTCAACAAGAAGGTGTTAAAAGCTGTTAATAGTTCGAGAAATTTATTCGCGAAAAATAAGGGTAAATTCGATGAAACAAAGTAGAATACACAATTCTTAGTCTAATCTCTCCCCCAAGCGGTGACAGCGATAGCTTTAACCTCACTTTCGCCTGTATTAAAGCAGTCAGTAAGAATACATCTAAACTCTCGACGACAGCCATCGTTAACCAACTAATTATACATTCATTGACATTGAATATCCAAGGATAATTCCGATCAAGAATCCAAGAATAAATTCACTTGTGAGAGCAAACATTTCGTAAAATAATTTCGGTCGTTTTTTACAGCAAACCTTTCTTGAGTCCACGATATTCGAACTAAACGTCATTAATATGCGTGAATTTCTGCGCATTAATTATCATTGGTCACATTCTGCATACAGGGGAACAATAGTTACAATTATGAAAAGGTCTAGAAAGTTCCTAATAATACGTCATTGATTAAGCCACTGATCAGCGAAAAGTAACATGTAGCACACCATACGATGACGCGAAGAAGGAGCATGACGAAGCTAAGGGGAAGTTGGAAAGGTTAAGAAATCTGAGGATAAGTTTGGCGGCTGAAGATTGGGAAAACGAGAGAGAGGAGGAGGTGGATAGCGGAGAAGGAACAGCTGGAGCAGGAAGAAGAAGAGTTGAAAACGAATGTAGGATACTGGAAGGGAGAAATGAAGAGGCTGACGACCTCTCAACCAGGTAACGACTTTGTGACTCGGGCGTTGGGTACATAGAGTAGTGTGTACATAGGGTAGGGTAAATGTAGTAACATGAGTTGTAACATAGATTTATTGGGTGGAGAAGTGTGTACACAGTGAAAGTCGATATAACGGATTCCTCGGCACAGGCACAGAATCCGTTATATCGTGACAATCAGTTATAATTCCGTTATATTGAACAATGTCCCATTAAGCTTCGTTTATCGAAAAAATTCCGTACTAAGCGAAATGCGCTATATCAACGAACCGTTATATCTACTTTCACTGTGTATGTAGAATAAATTATTTTTACTATTATTGGTTTCACAACGGGATATTAAGCTAACTGTATTTTCACTTGAAACATATAGCTTCAGGTGTGCGTGTTATTAATTATACTGTGGACCAATTAATGCTGATGGCTTCCGCTTTGACCTCCCATTGCAGCAAGCTGTTCTTATTCTAAAGACTGAGATGGACC
>CAJVPJ010000757.1:0-17336 GCA_910592205.1 Paraglomus occultum | reverse complement strand
TGGTTTACAAAAATATCAGCATTTTGTATTCGAAGCAGCCAAACCTGGTATTGTCAAGGCTCAGCTGGTTGCTAATGGTTCGTATACCGAATTTAATTTATTGAAAACCAGAAAAGCAAATGTTTCTGAAACTACCAAGGAAATTAAATTTTTTTCTATTTTAGTTTTAACTCTGCCCCTCTTTTGGATTATAAAAGGCAAGATATCTTTATCATAATATTCGCCCATTTGTTAGAGACGAATTCAAGGATATTACTTGTCCAAGACCAACCTATACTGATAATGAATAAAAACATTTCAGTCAACCGCAAATTTTATTAATTTATTAGGTTTTTTTGTTTCTATTACTATTAAATTCTTTATGATTTAATCTTTTAATATTAAAATATATAATAGGAATTGAAATTATGGAATTCAATAAAAATGATATTAACACCGAAAATGAGGCAAAAGAATACTCAAATTATCATGGAGAAGCTCTTAAACCTGAAGAAAAGGTTATCTTTGATAGTAATTTTTTAAAACCAAATGGCACTTTGGATAAAACACTCCTTCAAGATACTGCTCAGTTATTAACCGATTGAATATGAAGAAAAAATAAAGAAGGAAAAAATGGGGTTAAGTAAAGATATTTAGGATCTGATCATTTGAAAGTTCTGACCACAGCCAGTCAACAGCACACTCGTGTGACTCCTTTATTGCTTTCTTTGTCATTTCCTGAATTTTAATTACATTTGAAGTCTAATTCCATTGGCTGTGTCAAGACTATTTTTTTTGTGTATTTTATCAAGTAATAAGTAAAGAAGAACTAAATATGTAAATTATCATATTTGGGTAAGAACCTGGAGGAAGAAGAAATATCAAAGACAGAGACAACATTTCATGCGCATTTGATTCAACATTTAAATCACTAGTCTTTGCGGTCTTTAATGACTCATTTTGATACGCCAGAATAACTGAGACACATATCATCTCCTATATAAGATCATTTGCTGGGTCACTCTCTTCAAAGCACCGTTCATCTAAATTATTAATAATAATGACACTAATGTTGTCCTCTTCTTCTTTATCCCCAATGAATGAATCATCCATTGGCAATGACAGAAGCAGCTTTAGAGGTCCAGCTTAGTTGCGTCTAATAAAGGACAAGAAACCATTGGCAATCAATACTTTGTTTTTTTTTCTTAAAAAATAACAACTTTCCTAAAGCTTGAAATTAAATGTGACGAGTACAAGCAAGTATATAGTAATAGATTCAGAAAGCACAAATAAAATTACTGATAATACTTTTTCAAGCGGTTCTGCTGACTCTTCTGCATAACGCGATGAAAGTTTCAGTGCATTGAAATTACCAAACTTTTTTAAAAGTTCACATCCATCCTATCAACAGACTTCTCAAGTCCCATTCATTTTGCCTCTATGAATGTATGCATAATAAATTAATACTTTTAATACATATTATAGGCCAAAACCATAAATTGTTTACCACATCAAACTCTTGATCCAGTTTTTCAAAAAAATTCAATAACCTCTCTTCTTCGAAAAGTGTCATCGGCATTACTGTATATATTTTTTCGCCTTGGTTGCTTTCCTAGATTTTACCATATCAGCCTCACTAATCTCCTTAAAGGCACTTATAAACGCGTCTAAGATCTCTTGTTTACTATCGGACGTAAATGGTATATGTAATATGATAATAATCCTTCAGATGGTTAAGGCAGCTTAGAACATTCCAATCCTTATATTCAGGGCCAATATAAAAGTTAAAATGTGTTGGTAAAAGTCCATATCTAAAAAGATGCATTGTTAGTGATTTGGAAGATAATTAAGATGAAAGCGAATATTATTATCGTGCGTTTAACAGTATAGTACACTGGAAAAGAGGGCCAGGCGTTGGCGCTAAAAGCCATTACAATAATCATGTAACGAGTCATAGCGGTATATACTACTACTCCAAGCATCGGCAAAAGGGCGAAAGGCCATAGAGACGTAGGGTACCGTTAACGCTATTCTACTTTTGCAATTACAACATGAAAATTACTTAACTGAATAAGCAAGCGCGAAAAATTTTTTTTGTCGATTGCGCGCCGGACGCGCCCGAGATTGAGGGAAATGGTATGTAGCCTTTTTACCGGTCAATTTTGAAACAACTCCGTGTGGGCTCATAATTTAGACGTTTAGAACGTGAACACGCGCTTGCACAGTCCAAAAATATATAAAACTATGTAACCCAAAATAACGTGTATATGGGCATACTATATTACGTCATGTACACATGATTATTGATTTTTGTGTCAGCGCGTGATTAACGCATTCAAAGTTTGCTTCATTTTGGTAAATCCCTTGATATAATATAAGGGTGCAAAGACAGATAATATACAAATGACGCAAGCGTATAGTTATTAAATTGATGGCAATCTCACTCACGGATTTCGTAGATATAAAAACTTTCTCTTTTCTATTATGAATTAGTTTATATAAATTAAAGGTTGATAATTATCTAAATATTTCTATCGTGAGTTCGATTTGTTTAATCTATTAATGGCTTTATGCATGTTACCTCGACCTTCTCTTAATGCTTTACGAGCTTCTTCTATATCACACCCAGCCCTAACAAGCCACAACAGTTTTTTAGCCTTCTTTTCCTCCTCTAAATACTCCTTCCATTGGCCTTTGATTTCATCTTCTACTTCTGCACGAACTTCTTTCCTAATTGTCTTGATTTTCGCTTGGAATGTCCCACTAATCGGTCGATGATCAGACACCTTGCACTCGTATCTTTGATAATTTAATAATTTTATCCATTTGCCCCTGTACAGTATTCGGTCACACCATGCGGGCGTACGCTTTTTCTCTGATGTATCATACACATCCTCGCCGGGGTTATACTTGTAAGTAGGCGCAAATGTAATACGACCCTCACTAAAAGACTTTAATCGGAAGCCCGGATTCTTTATGCGTTGTTTTATCAATTGATCGTGTTCAAGGAGATAATCAAAGTCCTCATTGTTTATCTTATTGATAGCCACCTCTCGGGGAACGTCTATCCTATAGTTAAGATCTCCACTAAAGAAACAAATCTCGTGATCAGTGATCATGGAACCATTCCCACCATCAACGAAGACCTGGCCATATTCGTTGCGAGTGTTTCTATCAAGGTCATTGGCTAAAGACTCCAATTCTATGCTTTCAAGTATCTTTTGTGCATCGTTGTTACGAGCGGTAACGTTCGTTTGTCCGGCCGCCAAGTGACAATTTACAAAACATACGGACGAATCATCATAGACAAACCGCATAGCAATGGCTCCCTAATAAATAAGAGTCTTTAGAATACTTTGTTGCGAATATATTAATTGTATGGCTCCGGCTAAATTTTCAGAATATTCACCTTATTCCCATGATACCCTCCTAGACCCGTCTTGCACTTCTTTACGCAAATGTCTTTGAGCGATTTTTCTTCTGACTCTTTAATAAAAATAAGCGAGAAAAGACCAACAAGATTTTCTGACACTTTTAGAGTGTATTTGGCAGACGAGTATTCTCGGACAGCTTTAACTAGCCTATCACGCCAAAGACGGTATCTCTGAGTAATGTTCTCGTTCATCTGTTTGTCTGCCTTTTTCTTGGACATCAACATCGTTTCTGCGATAGAAGCACAAGTTAGAATAATGTTCGTCATATGTTAAATATATGAAATAGTGTCCGATGTCCACTCACTTGCTGTCATTTTCTTAGACTCCAGGTCTATTATTTCTTGAAAACCGATAACAATTATTTCCGGCGAAGAGGCGCTTGTGAACCAAAGCCTCAAAAACTTGGCGTCATCGGCATATTTTTCAAGGTCAGGCGGCTTTGACGCATCAATATTCCACGAACAGATTAAAATCGTTATATTACGGTACGTACAGTACTCTTGTTCATGTAAAGCCATTTGGTTTGCTTTAAGAGAACGATGTGGATAGACATGTAAGTTCAGTGTATGAAAAAATACAAAATAATGAATGCACGAAAATAATTTATAATCTACTTACTAAGCCAATCAGATCGCAACAGACCATCCCAGACAGAGACTTGTCCTTCGTCGCTCAAGCTACCGACTTGTAATCTATCAAGTCGCCATAATGCATCTTCATCTAATTTCATATCAATTACTGGCGATTTATGAGCCTGCCATTCTTTGAGAACAACCCATGAATCTTTATTCTTGACGTCGTAAATGTATATTTTTCCAGTCTTGTAACCGGCCCACAAATAATCGCCAACACCCAACAAACATGTTATGCAATAAATTGACGCTTGCACAACGGACAGCTTATCCTTCGTTTGAGCATTCCAGATGGTCATCATTCCATTCTCGTGACCAACATATACAAGTGACGCATCGTTGGTCTGAGTCATACAGGTCACACCTCCTAATTCAAATCCAACATCCATAACCTGCGAGACCATGTTAGAGCCACTTTGACCACCAGCAAAGCTGTATACCTCAATAGACTTACCAGCCCCCATCCAAAGATCGTTGTCTGCTATTAATGCACAAGTCTGTTTATTCGCAACGGACAGTGAGCGTGGCGTTGACTTGAGAGTAGGTTCATTCTGATTAGTTTCTGACCAAATGTTTAATCTACCATTATCATCAATTGTCCATAATTGGCGGTTGTGAACAAGTATAAAATTAACAGAGTGATCATGAGCCTTTGACGTCGTCTCTATAACGGTACTCATGCTAACGTCCACAACAAAAAGAGTTCCATCGGATGTGCCACACCATAGATAGCGTCCAATGTCTTCTATCTGTCTAGTAGGTTTGAACACTGACGCTGTCACTTTCGACTGATCGTGTGATATAGAGCGTACATTTTCTCCCGTCTGTAATTTCCATATACGCATACTAGAAGAACCATCGGTAACCACCAAATCACCAGAAATGGCAAATGATTTCGGTGTGTGTTTGTTCTTGGGATTAATGTCTTTTACATCGTTAAAGCGCGGAGCCCATCGGTTTACATGAGAAGAATCTGGTTTTCCAAGACCACCTAATGGCACATTTGGAGATGATGATTCATCCGACAAGTCCGACCCCGAATGGTCTCGACGAGACTGTGATGATGCGACAGTAAGACGAGACTTTGCCCGATAATTTTCGGGATCGGCTCGTTGCGGAAGAGCCGGTGGTCGATGTAGCTTTTCGGACGATTGATGAGCCGTCTTGTGAAAAGATATCGATCTATCGTCTTTCTTTTCATTATTTGAAACAGCGCGTGTCGATGGCCGCGGCGGTAAAGCAGGTTTTATATCCGATTTACTACGATTGTGTCTCGAGCTGTGTCTCGAGCTGTGTTTTTCATCTAACTCAATCAGCGTTTCGGCAGAGCGCGGAGGTTTAGTTGGAAGAGATGGTTTTGATGAAGTCCTAGATGCTGGCCGCTCATGGACATCGATTACCGCATCGTCTCCGAAAGGAGAAGACAGTGTGCCTGCGACTCGTGATGGTGATAATGAAGATTCGATCGGTAGCGGAGCGGGACGTTGCAACCTGTGGTGTTTTTCTGAGAAAGATCTATTATATAGCCCGTTGACATAAATGTCCTCATGATTATCCTCAGTTCCATGTTGATCTACATCATTTTCATCGGCGAACGGGTCTTCAAAAGGATTGACAATCTGGCGTGTGACCGAATCAGCAGTTTGAGGACGAGGTGGTAAAGTCGGTGTCTTTTGTGGCGGCATTTTGTTTGTGCTATGTGAAGCTAATGGTTTGGGAGCGACAATATTGACATGTTGTGAAGGCGTCAAGGACGGTGATTTAACGTTTTCCAGATGGTTTGCGGGAGTCAATAAATTGCTTGTGTTTTGCAAAGTCGACCCTGCAACAGCTTGTGTAGACGGAGGCGGTGGCGTGGTTGTCCTTGAAGTCTGCTGGTTTTGTCGTTGCAAAGAATTTAATGTATTTATAGCAGACGCTACTTTAGAAATTGGCGTCTTGCGAGTAGTTCCGTATTCATAACTTTGTGAATCAGACGTCTGATCAACTATCTCTTGCTGCTGTTGCTGCGGTCGCTGTTGTGGTTGCAACGATTGTTGCTGTGGTTGTCGTTGCTGTGGTTGCTGTCGTTGCGGAACAAAGGCATCGGCTACAGAACGATTCCTATTAGTGGTAGATCCCCTACCTAGCGACGTACTGGCTGGTTGTTGAGACAGTTGTTCAAATCTTGTTTTGAGTGAAGAAAAAGAGCCTGCATTCGGCTCGGTATCGGAGCCAGTACCCTTGTTCTGGTCAGTCTGTGCTAACGAAGAGGCTGCGTGAGATCGTGATGAGTCATGGAGACAATAGTTGCTCTTTTGTTCACAAGTAGACTTACCATGAGTGCTAGAAGCTATAATCGAGTTGGTAGATGGAGTCGAAGAAAGCAGAGAATCGCCAACAGCATTTCTGCGATGAATGTTGCTCATGGTTCCGACTGGGTCATTCGCGATTGAATACTAATTTGTTTAACACGCGAAATAAAGTCAATAAGTAAAAGATGATTCCCGAAAGTAATATATAGACGGACATTGTTCCGTATATTATAACAGTGACACAAGTGAGACTTCAAAACCCAATATAGCGTATTGTGTTAAACGTAGCGTTAGTCTGCATGTTCATTTAGTCATTTATATGGGAGTTTCACATTATGTGGCAGTCTTAATAAAGACTACAATTTAATAGGAAATTTTGTAAAGCCCACAAAACGCCCATATTCCAATGCCTGCATGTTGTATAACACATTGCTCAACTGTCTTGTCATTCCTTTTGGTCTGTGCTTCTAACAATTCAAGAACGCTAAGCATAGTCAACAAAACAGATCAAGTTTTTTCATTCTTTGTGCTTCACTTTGTGTTTATCCGTTCTTCTAATTTTAGCCATGTTCCATGTGCGTTTTTGTGTTATCCTTTAGTTCAATTTAGGGTTTTCCAATTCTCGATAGTGAGGTCTTTATTTGGCACACATGGATGACCCCTAATTCGGTAGTATGATATGTTGCTATAGTATATTACGTCATCTTCAATCTGCCAAGAATTGGCTAATGCCCAGATTTTATAATACATATGCTTCGCCCCGTTAATAAAGGTGGCCAAGAACGTTCTCGTCGCTTATCACCATGCCTACTAACAGGAAATATCCATTATCAACAAGAAAAGCCAAGTCAGAACGCGAATTGCCTTACCTTCATTAATGATAGTGTATGTCCCACTTTCAAGAAAATGAGAGCGTGAGCTTTGTTTAACCCCGCCATACTTGATATTTGTATAGAAATAGGGGTTTTTTATAATATGCATAGTTTTTTCTATACTTTTTTTTCTTCAAACCAACCATTGCTAGAATATAGTGTTTATATAGTAGTAGGTTAACTCATAACTCTAGTACTATTGGTATTTAATCGTCAACATATTAATTGGCTATTCGCGTAATTGATCAACGAATATTTTACAGTTTAAATGAGCCGTTTACGCCGAAACCTTACAGCTTTTGTCTGAGCACAGTTTTAAAAGTATATCCAGTCAATCAGAACGATGGAAGAAAGAAAGTAATTCAATTTCAAAGTTGTCTATTTTTTAGTAGTTATTGAATAAAGATCTATGCGATATTTCAACAATAAAACATACCAAGTATGTCGAACATTTCAAACATGCTATTTCGGTTATGGAATTCGACTTCTTATATATCTTTACCGCGACGGAAAATTTGTCAAGAAAATTAATGGAATAATCGTATGATTTTTCTAACAACAAATAATACGTTAAGTTAATTATAGCGTTCGTCACGCCGACTGACAGAAAATGCGTTACGCCGTATTACTACTAAATTAATGGAAGATTATATCACATGACTTACTTATCTGATTAACAATACTAATTAAAGATGAAGTCACGAAAAATCAACAGTGTATGTTGATATAAATAAATCCTTGCATGCTGAAGGCTAAAGTTTTCAGAGCAGAAAAATTATTATTCTTCTTGACTCTTCTCCAAATCGTTAACAAAATTTCTCTCTAAACACTTGGAACAATTACTTTCACGTTGGTATAATTCTGCCATACCATGAATATTATCAAGGGTCCATTGAGAATGCACTCTCCCATTTTTGTATCTTCATTATGGAATCATGCAGGACGACTTAATAATAATAAGAATAATAATAATAATAAGTTAGTTTTATGTGCATATTTTATAGTAATAGATAATAATTGCCTTTATCCTGGCAAACTTTAAAGTTAGTCACATTTTGGCATAATAGTGATAAATTTAACATTAAAATTAACAAGTCTATAATGTTATCATAATCAGCTACATCAGCCAGTTTAGTTACTTCCATGTTATCTGGTTTTGATGCAGTCTATGTTGCCACACTCTTATTTTACCTCGATCCAGACAATATAAATATTGAAGTATAATCTGTCTAACATATTTTCCAATTCACAAAAACGCGAAAAGTTTGCCGTTATGGTAATTACGTCTATCATCTGCATTTTATCCACCTTTCAACCTACACTTATTATCTTCAGGGCCATTATTTGGGGCAAAGATACCCGATCCTTCTTGAATCTCATTTCAAGCAATTCTCACTTCTATTCGATCTGATAATAGTTTCTGATCTGATATCACAACACAATGCCCTTCTCTCTACATGTCAATCATGTCTGTCTCCGTCTGGGGTTGCGCTCGTTTTCTACACACAGCATAAACCACATCTCGCACACAAAGATATGAATTTCTCTGAGTTGGCTCAAAAAGAATTTGATTTTCGTGTGGAAAAAATCTATGAAAGAAGAATGACTTCAATGTTTGAGAAAGATAATGGTGAGTAAACAATAGAGCTACCGTGCATGGTTATAAAGTCTATAAATAATGAATTCGCAAAGGAAGACTGTAGGTAAAGGATTGGGTCGATTAAATTATATAATGTGGAATGAATTACTTCGAAAGTACTTTCCGCGTTCTGTCTCTATAAGTTTGATCCATTGTATCAGCGGATTAAAAATCTCGTTGATTACGTATGCCCAACTACAGGTCGTCTTATGAAGGCTTGCTCTAAAAAAACTAGAACGCATATCAATATATTTGTTCTGAAAATTAGCTTACTATGCAAAATTTTGATTTTACAATAAGCCTTTTGTTGGACCGTTGGACCAGAAGACGTATACACAAACAGTTGGTTTCATCAAGTCGGATATTGAGAAGGAAGCATTAATTAAAAGCGACAAGTAGGCATAAGAAGCTGTCTAACTGATCATAAAATAGAATGTTTACAGAAAGGTTGTCTAATTCCGTAGACGAAAATGTGTCAACCTTGAGTTTTGTTCGTACATTAGGAAGTGTACAATAATAGAGTTATACTCGCACAGATTCGGTATTTAGGTTTAGGAAACGACTTAATTATATAACAATTACTATCGTTTGGAGGGTGTGAGGGTGTGTTGACGTGTTGAAGCGTTGTCTTACTAATTGTATCTAGATTCACTGTCGAATATTTATGGGTGTCGTGCATTACCACACGATTAATAGTGAAATATTGCCGAAGAACACTCCAATCAACAAATCGAAGACTTATTGTCCTCTCTTGATTACTGTACATACTTCTCGACAGTTATTGTTTCACGTTGCAATATTGGACGTATATTTCGGAAATAGAGAAGGCATTTTTAAACATTATTTAGTAGAGTTCGAGCATTTGCACCAAAACGCAAGTGCTTAGGAAGTTCAAAGACAGATTCTCCTCGAGTTTATAGTAAAATTCAAACCATTGGAGAATAATGTTAAATTAACAAATGTCAATACGTAATCGACGGGAAATTTCGCCTCGCTCGACCGATAAATCTAACAGTCTCCAATAAATGGGACCATTTTCTGGCAAAGTGGTGTATTGCAATAAAAATAGGTTTGTATTACTACGCGCTTTGTTTTACGCGTCTGCTATTACTTACTTCTCCACCATCCATTGCTTGCAGTTGGGCATTGAAAAATTCTTGAAATTCCTCATATAATTGACTTTGAAATCTTTTTTTGCCAACAACAGTTACAATTTAATTCAAAATATATATATATAATCTTTGCATTCGATAAACCCACATTTTACACAAGCGAAAAGTCGATATCAAAGTATGAAGGTTGACAAATTGCGTTTACTTGTTGCTCAAAGCTACGTTATTTAAATTGAACGTGTTATGCTCTGTATCAATCCTCCTTATAGTCACGCTGTCAAGAATAATACAACTATGTGCTTATAAAGAGGTTGTGCTGTGTAAAAGTTTTCCTACAATTTTAATTGTAATTACAGTGGGTAGACAAAAGTCTCCGGACAGTTTTGTACTTAAATTTTCTCGAAAACTTACATAATAATTGGGCACGAAATTTTGGTGACGCGTAATGTAGGTCTCTGTTTATAATTCGAAACGTTGTTATCATAAACAAATAGCTACTTCACTTTTTCCAATATTATTTCGAAACCTACTTTAATATCAACTGGCATAAAGAAGGTTACAATGGAACTCTCAGAATTTAAGCGATCTGAAATTATTGGGTTACGGAAAAGCAATCTTAGCATTCGAAAAATTAGTGAAGTTCTTCAAATTCCGATATCCACGATAAGTGATACGATTCAGCGATATGGACAACATCAAACGGTTACCAGTCTTCCAAGGACTGGTCGACCATCGATAGCAAAAAAGGCTCAAAAAGATTGTGCAAAAAAACCAGCGCAATACAGCTACTCGTATTCAAAAAAGTTTGCGAGTGCTACTGGTGTAAACGTCTTATTACCATATATTCAGCAAAACTTCAAAGGTAAAGGGTATAATTTTCAACAAGATAACGCGCCTATTCATAGAGCCAAAGATGTTACCGATTGGATTAATCAAAACAATATTAAAATGCTTAGTAATTGGCCATCCCAATCGCCTGACTTTAATCCCATCGAACATTTATGGGATGAATTGGACAGGCGTATTCGCAAACGGGAAGTATTGCCAAAAAACAAAGGTGAATTAATTACGGCCTTGAAGGAGGAATGGGAGCGAATCCCGGAATGTGCATATCTAAATCTAATAAATAGTATGTCGAAGAGGGTGCAAGCTTGCATCACAAGCGAGGGATGGCCAACTAAATATTAATAAAACAATATTGGTACATCAAACTCAAACTAAAATTTCATGCCCAATTATTATGTAAGTTTTCGAGAAAATTTAAGTACAAAACTGTCCGGAGACTTTTGTCTACCCACTGTATATAAAAAAGTTTTATATGATGTGCTTATAGAGATAAAGAGGATCGACTGTATGCAATGTAAAATTACTTTATTTGCGAGACACATACTTTTATAATATTACCTAAAAAGCTATCAGTGTCATAATATTTGCTGCTGGTCATTGGTCGCGCTTAAACTTACAGAATTGACCATATTTTCTTGGAGATTAATTTCCGATAATAATAATAATCAAGGATGCAGGGATCAAATAATTTTCTTGGCGCTTCATATTTGAATCACAAAGAACGCCTTTATGTTTCAACAGGTGTTGAGACTATCAAATGTAGAATAGCTTGTCAATAGTTCCACACATGAAGCAAGCTTACTAACAAATTGCTTGAACTCTTGGCAAAACCTGTGCAACGCAAAGTAGTGAATGACATTTTGCGCTAGCCAAGTTTGGTAACATTCGCTCTTACTTCAACGGGTTAAGAGAACGTATAAAGTTTAATGGAAAGCCGTGATATAACAATAATAACGATACTTAAATGCGAGTCCAACCACGGATAAACTAACCAAAAATCAGTTGCAACACAAGTTTAACTACCGAAATTATTTCTTCTCAACGTTTGGATGACATTGCCCAATTACGAATAGCACATCCCGACAGATATCCTGAAAAGGAGAAATATGCAATAAACCTGTTATACAGACTTTTTACCCTAGTTCGGGTAAAAAGTGCCAGTTTAGACATAAATGGAATTATGATGCATCCTAATTCTCAAATTTAAATAAAATTTATTACACGTTGAGCAAACACGTTGTCGCAGTTATAACGATAACAGGTAACTTTCAAACATGACGTGTGTTATAACCCCCCGATTATTTACCAAAAAATACATTTATAAAATTTTTCGAGCATGGGGAATATTTACATGTAAATAAACGATAACTTTTCCCTTGAATATCCACAAAATCTCAAACAAGGTAACAAATCGCGTCACTTGCATTATCAACTTACCGTGGACGTTCCTGATTTGTTTTTTGCTTCCATAAAGAAGAACAAATGCTACGGATGACGAGATCATTAAGAATACGCGTTTATTGGGAGGATAGTTGAAATGCATTACACGCGTTGGGGCTGGGACATAGAGCAGAGTCGTAGCAAAGGTTAGGTTATACATAAATTCGTTTGAAAGGCAGATAAGCAGGATATGATACGTTTGGGTTAAGTAGAGTAGGAGCAATGGAGGAAGAATAGTTTGAATGCTGTTACAACACGCACTGCTGGCATAGCGTGAAAAGACGCAACGTTGAAGTCTACATTTTAATAATATATTTCTGCATTAGGTTCTCCGATCCAGGCCACAGAGGCTAAGGGAACAGTTCGGTTATACTCTGAGATTAGGTAAATGCTTTTTCGTATCGTCGCTCTGAAGGATGTGTAAATTATTTCATCTAAACTATCTCTTATAGGAGGAATCTGTGGCACTACTTATCGGGAGAGGCATTTACAAACTTTGAAGGTGTCGATGTGAATAATAAAGAGGTAACCAAGTTACACAATTACCTTCAGAATGTAAGATTCTTGCTCATGCGCTCGCCCCAATGTCTGGAAAGACGTCACTTCCACAACTCTATGAGAACTACTTGCTCACTAAACATAATGAACTACGTATATTTCGGATGTCACTCGTATGGCTGAGGAAGGAGGGAACAAACTGGGATTTTGCATAGCGCTTTTAGGATTATATGGGAAGGGTGTCATGGGTTACCTTTGTCCGCAAGTACAAACAATACTGATCATGGATGAAATTCAGGTGCTGTACAATCCAGAAGGTCTGCCAACCTGTCTATTTGGTGGTGACAGGTTTTGGGACACAGGCAATAGAGTTCTACAGGGCAGTGGTCTCCACATCGTTGCGTTTGCCTCCTACGGATATCGTGGAGCAGCTAAACCAGGTGTAGAGCCGTTGCCATTCGAGAAAATATTCAAATTTTTTAAACAGATGATTTCTATCAAGGTGTTAAGGTGAGTGATGATTGAAATTTATATTTAATAGTTTCTGATTTTAGACTCCATTTTACATTTATTATAGCGGACACGCGCATGTCAAAAAGTCATGGTGACATCTGAAGAAGAACGACAACTTATTGACAAAGTCTTATTCTGACCTGGTGGTATTGACACTCGCAGTGCAGTTGCAGACTGTCTGATCAAAACAAATGTTCTTTCAGATTTCCGTCAAGAATATCAGTTGAGAAATAGGAACTTGACTTCACATCACCACTAGTCCGTGCAGCTTATCTTCAGGAATGTCTTGGTATTGGATCGAGAACCCCTGTACACACTTTAACAAATTCTTTCGAAGATTTTATCACATTCGAATTAATGAGCCCAGAGACTTTCAAGGAAACCCTTTGTGTGGTCGACTGCTGGAGAGAGTGTGGCAAATGGAGTTTTACCATGCAGCAAGGCAACTGCTTCCAAAGGATGTACATATTTCTCCAGACGTTGGCGCTGTTTTTGCTTCAGAGGGCTGGATGGACTTCTATGTTGATGACGAACATGAATGGATGATAGAGCTAGTTCGAGATGGTGAAAAGCACCGAGAGAAGATGAAGGAGGACGGGCTGTATGGTTCAATTCTGAAATGTGCTAAGCATCATGCAATTGTGGATATTAGAAGTGGAGTGGATAGACCCCGCAACCTGAAATCAGGTATGTTGTATATTCACGGGATTTTTCCAGTGTATTAATAGTATTTGGAACAAGGTTCAGCTGTGTGGAAGTGGAGATTTGTACACTAAGTTGGGTATCTCAGTGATACCTTCTGACTACTGACAGAAATATTAGTAATGTATAGGCAGCTACTATCATCGCAATGGGGGGGAGGGTGCAAAGAGGCCTATATTACTAGATACAGGGGAGTATGATAAAAAGATAAGTACCAAGGAAGTGAGAGGACATGACTGTCATGAGAGTCTGAATATGTCTGAACGTCACGGACTCTGGACTAAAATGCCATCCTTCATTCACGGTTTTGACCACGCGTTTCAGTTATCACTTAGAATTTGAATTAAATATCGTTATTTGCTGTCACCTAATTGTTTGTTCCTATCCCGATCAAGCAAGCCATAGTTACAAGGTTCAAAAAATGCGAACTATCCTGTTATGGCGTCATAAGGAAACTTATGGTCCGCTAATCAAAAATTAGGTGTGTCAAAAACCCCATCTCTCTGAGCAAATTATAATTTACACTATAATACAATCTTTCCTACTATTCCCTTCGCCCTCTCCATGCCTATTGTCGTCCAATCGCCGTCGTAGTCATGTCCGGGATACACAACAATTCCATCTTCAAATCTCGCTAATCTCTCATTGAGAGTCTTGTTCATTTCATTCATATCACCACCAGGCAAATCTATTCTTCCAAAACTTCCGACCATTAAAGTATCGCCGGTAAACAACCTTGTCTGATTAACTAATATCACCTGACTGCCAGGCGTATGCCCTGGAGTATGCATGAATCTCAATAAGGTAGATGCGCCCAATTGTAGAATATAATGACTATGCGTATGAACGATCCTGGACTCGTAGGAGGATAGTGAGGGATTAGCTTCAAGAATATATGGAAGGTCTTGAGGATGAACGTAGGCCCTGATCTCGGGATATCGTTTGAGCAGTGTGTACAACCCAGGTACTCTGATAGGAATATAGTCATATGGCGGCGGAGGGTACCCACCCACATGATCAAAATGATAGTGAGTGAGGATAGCCCCGGTCAGAGTAAAAGAATGTTGATTGATAAACCTCGCAATGCCATCGACGTCCCAGCACTTTAGCCCACCAGGCAGAGATGCAACACAGATAAGAAGGATCAGAAAATTGAATGATGAATGATTATGATGATGATATGATGAGAATGTTAGTTTATCACCAAAAACCTTCGGAAATTACACTCACTGCGTCAATTACGACACATTTTCGAGTCTCCGTGTCTGCCACAATATATATTATATTCTTCATTTCTATCGCACAGTCAAAGATTTTTGCTTGAACTGGCGTAACTAACGCATTTCTGTTAACACATATATCTCTTCCTGGAAGGAGAGGATGCACGGCTAGGCCTGCAAGCAAATGCTTGGATTATTAAATCATTCGCCATTTAATTGTCGTAACATTTTACGTACCCATTCCTATGTTATCTTTTAGTATCATCACTTTGGCTATTTTCAACGGAATCCGAGGATTCTTTGGATCTTTCGTTCGAGCTCTCTCGTAATCATCCATTGCCTCATCATACTTACCCATATCCAACAACGCTTCGGCTCGCCTAAAATAACCCTATCAAAGAATCACGGTTGTTCATTACCAGTTTCAACCGCCAACGATCTCACGCAACACCCACACATATTCCTAACCTCAGCCCATCCTGGTCTTATCCTTATGACTTGAGCAGCATCCTTCTCCGCATCCTTATACAACTGACAGCAGTAGTAAGTTGCACTACGTTTGGAAAAAAGTAATGCAGAAAAATCCGAACTTTCGAGAGGGTTGAGATTAGGTTGAGATAGAGTAAGAGCCTTGGTATACTCGTCTACAGAATCATGCACGCATAATTTATTTAACACCTTCTTGCATAGAATGAAAAAACCAGTGTAAATATTGTGGATAGGTAACCTAATGCTGCCCTATAATTTTTGTTCTCGAAATATTGGTTCGCTCGAGTGACAACTTTTAATGTCCGCTCATCTGCCAGCGGGACTAGTTCCTCTAATGATGTATTCGATAAGTTTTGCGAATTGATTGTATCGGCCGTACTTGATCTGTCTGATATGCTCGGGGTATTTGATGAGTCTGACATTGCAAAAGGACACTATTCCCTCCCATGGCAGAATAAAATCACTTATCTTCGTCTCCGGACCATCAGATATTATTTGTCTCAATTAAACTCTGTAACACAGGACCGCAATTGTAATATATACGACCTATCTCGTTTACTCTTCCTGATTACACATCATAATCGAGATCGGATTGGCTACGTGTTAGTTGTTCAATATATGCGCTTTAAGGCCATCGAAATAGCAGTGAACAGAAATAAGTGCACAATGGTTACAGGTTATGTATACAGCATTAAGTACTTAAAGTTATTAGATTTAATTTATGGCAATAGTATTAACCATATTCCGAAAATTGTACTCCCACACAGTTGCACAGTACGATCAAAAATGTGATGTCGCGTGGCGAGAATTCTCGAGATTTTCGACATGACAAAATACGTATTCTTCACCTATGGTATTATTGAAGGCTATCAAAAGGGCATAATCGCTGCCTCTACAGCTCTACTCCTGCGAGCACAGGGATTGAAAGTAACAGCTGCTAAAATTGAACCATATGTACAATTAGACGGGAAAAATCTTGATCCTGGTGAGGTTTTCCTTAATATTTGCTGAAAGTCAACCCCAACATATAAATTGCGCTTGTTCAGATAATAAGGAAAGCCATAAGAACGCGTCAGCGGGTAAAAAAGAATAATAATGTAGCTGAAACCAAAATTAAAATCTCATGTTATTAGGATTCGTTTTTGTCACAAGAGACGGTTGTGCAGTAGTCGAAGAAATAGGCAATTATGAACGATTTATCGATGCGGGAGTGCCCGGATCACATTACATAACTAGTGGGCAAGTCTTTCACGGACTCGTCGAGAAAGAGGTTTGTTTTCAATTCTTTCTGCTAGTTTATACAAATTTCAACATTAAATCTCAATTTATTCCAACATGGATTACAGCGTGCTGGAGGGTTTTTAGGGCGATCAGTGACATTAGTTGGGGATGGAACGGATCGAATGCAAGAACTTATTGAGGCTGCAGCAAAAGGAGCGGATGTCTGTATAATAGAGGTTGGTTCCTATTCCGTTCACTATTTTTTTAAGTGAAACTTCTTTGACAATAAAGGAATTTGCCAAATAAAAAAATGTCTTTTACAGCTCGGGGCAGAAATAGATCCACCAGACGTTCAAACTTGGCTAGAGGCAATAGATGAATTCCAGAACAGAGTTGGAGAAGACAACGTCGCATTTATTCATGTGGTTCCTCTTTTACATTTACC
>CAJVPJ010000756.1:0-17353 GCA_910592205.1 Paraglomus occultum | reverse complement strand
CCACAACAGTCTCGAAATACTGTAGGCAACAAGTATTGTCCGTTGTTATAATAATTACGATAAATTCGACGATCAACCGATAGAAAGAAAGTAATTTTAAAAGGGAATTAAAATTGAGTTTATTTATTCCGTGGATAAGAACAATTCCGTGGAAT
Organism: Paraglomus occultum; assembly: GCA_910592205.1. Classification (NCBI taxonomy): domain Eukaryota; kingdom Fungi; phylum Glomeromycota; class Glomeromycetes; order Paraglomerales; family Paraglomeraceae; genus Paraglomus; species Paraglomus occultum. The sequence continues at coordinate 17,198 of CAJVPJ010000756.1, read as the reverse complement.
ATAAGTATAACAATAATATCAGAACAACATCTTAACATTTAACATTCAACATTCAACATGAGAGCTAGACGATGGGATAATAGTCGCTTATATAACGCGCCAAACACCAATTTTGCGTCATGAAATATTACTAAAATTGGGTCCTTTTCATTGCGACTAATTTGTACTCCCTAAAAATTAAGTCGATCATGGGTTGCGGACTGCGGACTGCAGGCTGCGGAGCACGGAGGAAAATTTTATCACATGACTTGCTGCGGCCAATTCATCGGTGCGGCTTGTCCGTAACACCTCTTGTTGTGTCTTAGATGTTAATACACGTAATATATCTTTAGAGTGAGTTATCACAACTGAACGACGTGCTCTTCCTGTAGTCAAATTTTTCTGTATGAATAATCTCCTGATTGTAAAAGTCTTGTAGACAGTCTATTCCATCCTCATAGCTTTCAAAGATTTTATCATAACCAGTTGGAGTAAGTTGGGTACATTTTCTAAACAGGCTATGTTCTTCTGGGGATTGAGAATCGAATGCTTCTAACATTTTTTGTGTGAGCCGCTCAACAGTTGCAGACCGATTATTAACTGCATGTGCACTTTCTGTGGGGACGTGGTTATCATTAAATATAGAGAACAATAGGTCTGTCCTTGTTGAACAGCTTTTATTTGCTGCTTAAGATCGTTCTCATCAATAATCCTGTTTTTCAAGTTTTGCTTTACAAACTTGACTCCGAAAAACTCCAGTGCCTCATCGAAAGCTAAATAATGGCCTTCTTGTGTGATGTTTACAGAGCAGGCATGTTGTAAAAACTCCTGGAGCTGAGGATAACGTTCATACTCAGCAAGAAAATGAGTGACTGATTTGAAGTAATTGACTCTTCCAGTGCACGGAAATAGAGGAGCAAAAGCGGCTAAGTTGGCAAATTGCATTTCAGAATTTCCCCTTCGAATCCCTATTTTGTGTCCTTTCCAAAAGCTGATCCATTTGAAAAATAAAGCCCACGCTTTAGCCAAATTATTATCTCCTTGCATTAATTGTTCCAGTGTCAGTCCCTTTTGCTTGAAATAATTACGGAGCGTTATACCCGTAGATGCCCATAGTAGGAACGCCGCCGTTGAGATCTCTCCGGAGATGCCCTACCGATGGACATTGTAGGCAAGTAGCGGGGGAGCCAGACCATGATAGAAGGACCTTCTGGTCCTCGACTTCGATAATTAGAGTACTGAAAACGTCATTTCCTCATTTCCATCATCATATCTTAATAAATTTTCTGTTTCCTTCCGCTGTACGCCAATAGCTCCTCTTTTGTACAAAGAAGACCTGCACTTTCGTACTCCGCGTCAAATTCTTGTACAAAATTATCAAAGAAGTAGTTTCTGTCTTCTTTGGGGGTACTCTGAAAGGAATGCCGAAAGCTCCATGCCAGCAATAGATAAGATTTGACTATTCGGTCTTTATTTCCACCGAATAGACGATGTGCAACGCCAAGTTTGTTTTTTGTCCGATAAAAAAAAAATAAAAAAAAAAAACCAATAACGGGTGGGTGGTTTATTTAGTAGTCTTGTTGGAAATTTGGATGGCAGTGAGATATATTATGCTCGGAGCAAAGCGAAGGGCTATGAAAAATTTTCGGTCACACGTATTTCTCTATCCGGCACATGATCTCGACCAATGATTGTGATTGATGATGCATAGCTATGCATGCCTATACAATACTAATACGCGGTGATAGAACCAGTCATATGGGTCTCTCACGATAGAGTGGATTCACGTCAACCAAAATCCAAAGTCGCAAATTTATTCAGAAATCAGATATGTATTCATTATGTATTTTATTGCTACTGGCGAACGATCTTTTAGATATAGGCAATCTATAAAGATTTAATATGCGGATTACGACCAAATCGATGCCTGATTCCCAGAGGCTTTACTGGGATGTTCGCAAGCTTATTGCAAGGTGAATAATTCTGGTGACGACGCGCGGATTGCCTAAACCGAGAAAGGCGATGATTTAAATCAGCTGCAAAAGACGCCGTATAAATTGACTTCACTATAACCAATTGTTGTCTTCATACCTAGTGACTCAAACGTTTTTTGAACCCTTGTCCTGCTTATTTTTGAAATTCAGTAACTTGTAAAACTTGCGGTTTAGTTATTAAAATAGAATATTTGCATCTTGATCAGATATCTAAAAATGCGATTTTCCGGTTAAATCATGAATGCTATTGATGTTCACATGCTGTTGTAATATTAATATTCACTTTCTAATAAACAAATTCTTTATTCCTAAAATGCAGTACGTTTACTGGTTCTTCTCTGATAACTATCGGTATAGTTTTATGAACCATTAATCTCCATGTCGATTAGAAATACCAATGCATTTTAGAAAAATATAAGTATTGTATACTAATACCTCAACATTTTTAATTCCATACACGTAATTAACTAAAACGAGCGGCGGATAACCATCTTGGATTAATGTCTATACGTAGGTCGTGAGTCATTAATTTGCTAAAGTAGGAAAAGCCACAATTTGCGACAAAAACATTTAGAAAATAATGACTGTTGGAAATATATAGTGATGATAATTAAAAACAAAAATAGCAAAACGCGCGCTTGCCTATGAAATTCTTATATTAAAACTGATTTACTTACAAATTGGTTATCTAAAAAACAAACTTTTTACTGTCGGTCTTTTTTCTTTTCGCGTTTAGAACGCCGTTCGCATAACATTTAAAGCTCCACGTCAAATTACGTGTTATTTCACATTTCTGACACAACAATAGTACTAAATAAAAAAAGAGAGAGAAACGAGCATTTCTCTTTATCCCATTGAAAATAATTGAGAAATTAGTCGTGTTGAGCGTAAGCGTGCTAATGATATGTTATCGTATTCAAATTCACGTTCAATATCGGAATTCGACTCTTACGCACGACACGACACCTGGCAGAGTATTCTACTTATCTGTTAAATTCAATTGTTGAAAGAAAGTATGGTTATTTATAAGGGAAGTCAATCAACGATTTAATCAATAATCGTCTAGCGTAGCTTGTGCTTCTTCTTTTCAATATTTTTGTGAATAGTAAGCCTTTAAATCCTTCCGTTGAAGATGCGCTAATTCCGAAATCATATATTTTATCACATTATTGAGTCCTTCATTCAAACTTTTTCTTCTGATAGAACTGGGCATATAGTACCTCTTGGTTAGCATCCGTTATAGGCTTCATCGAGAGATTACTAACTAAATCCGGTATATCAAGACAACATTTATTAGCTCCATGAAAATCTCTGTACCAAGCGATATCCGTTATACGTCTCTAACAGTAAACCGTAGTAGACAATAAAGTTTTATATTATTATAGTAAATTCGGAGAATGTTCCGGCCTATCAACAATTGACTCCGATGCGATTGTGTTCGTATAATAATACAAATAAAAACTACACCGAGGCAACGTGATCGAACTTTCCTTACACAGAACTGGGCACAGAAATAAATGACTGCTGTGCATCCAGACTTTGGCAGTTTGACATATTCTCTACTCGCTTTGTTATGGAACAAAAGCTAATTGAACTTACTTCCTTATCTAAGAAGGCCCTGTCTTTTGGCGAGACTTTGTGCTCCAAGGCTGACGCTCTTATAAAAGACTGCAAAACCGATATAGACAATGTGGAAATAATATATCCCAAACTGCGTTTTCTTTGGTATGAACTTCAAGTTCAGGCAAAGGTGCGTTGACTGAAAAGCAAACCGCTACCGGTAAATGATTCTTTTTATACACACCTTTCTCTCTAACTTATTTTCCTCTTCCAGTCACTTGACAGGTTGAAAGAATTTGCAATAAATCAAACCAATAGTTTGAAGCTGTATAATTCTGTAGGTAAATATTACAACGCTCGCTGTGGTACCTTTTAAGTTACGAGCATGCTAAACCCTCCCCCCTCCTCTCCCTTAATCCTGCATAGAACAAGGAGAAGCAATTGGCTGCTATTTACGAAGAGCTTGACAAGGTCTTAAATAGTCTACGCAATAAAATTGTAAATCCCGCGATACGAAAGAGCGCGTTAACATTGGATGACGAATTGGTGGACAATCCAGACGCTACGACAAAGGGAATAGATGGCGAGCGAACTGAGCGTGAAGAGAATGATAAGGTGTCTTTATATGATTACATTGATGAGATTAGCATGCAAGAGCTGAAGCATAAAACGCAAGAAGAGGTTGCGAATATACAAGTAAGCCAATAACTTTTACGATCTTTCTAAAATGAGAATATGATATCGACATCGTGCAGTCTCGTATTATCGTGATTGAATATTGACTTTTTAACTTTTATTTAACACAACAAAGCAATTCCAATCAGTCAGCTCCAATATTGTCAGTCAAATTAGCGCCCATATTAGCCACTTTCGCACACTTTTCAATAACTGTCCGATCGATCTTGAAGAGTCGAGTATTGCATTCATTCAAGAAAAATCGTCCATACATGAACAAGAAACCAAGGTTATGGCTGAGAGTTTACTTTCTTTAGCTAGACACGATGAACAAGTCAGCGCAGCATTAAAGTAAGTAGTACATATTTTTTATATTAGTTTGATTTGACAATAATGGAAAGTGTGCTGAGGGGGTTGTAAGTACGAGGTTAGCTTATTTCTTTGGGTTGATTGCGTAGATCTTGTCAATCAAATGCTGAGATGAGTTTACATTTAGACATATCTGGTATGCTTGATTCATGTTTTTTCGGTGACATGCTGTCTCATTTCACAAAGATATTGACTATGAAATTTTGTGGGTTAGTTCTTGAGAAGGATACGCGAGAACTGCCAACGGTGATTGAGGAACTGAAGGAATCACTTCAAATTATAAAGTCAACGAGGTCAGTTGAAATATAGAGTTTTTATTTACCAGTTTTTGACATGGTACCAGGCATAATAAATAGTTTTGTAACAGCATCAATTTTGTGTATATTTGGCATTTTTGGCATCCTTGTCGGGGGCAAACTTTTTTGCTTTACTTAATCTTTCTTTTTTTCTTTTTTTTTGATTGCAATTAGTGAGGAGATAAGTGTGCGGAGTCAGGTGTATAATGCATCATATAATGAAACTGTTAAACTATTTGACGAACTGGATGCATTTGGAAATAAAATGGAAGAAATTGTCGCTGCGATTAAAGCCAATGAGGTTGGTTTTAATATATACGTTTGACTTTCGTGTAATATTGAATGTTATTTAACATTAACTTAAACATATATGACTATATTATCACTTTTCAGGCTGACTTTGAGAAAGGACGCATTATTGTTGACCGCTTTATAGACGAACTCTGGAATCTTATTGGATGGTATGTGAGTTAAATTTGATCTGGTCTTTACATAGCTAGTGTTTCATAGCTAAATTTTTTACGGATTTGAATAGGTATGAGGAGTTCTCGAAATCCTACGATTACTTAATTATCGAGATTGATCGGCGTCATCGCGTGGTAGAGCAGCATAGTAAATTGGCGGATGAGTTCTACGCCAAGTTGGAAAGTCTCTATCTGGGTAAGTTTACTTTGAAGAGTTTGCACTCATGCAAAATTAGCAAATAGGACGATGCTAACCGTCTAACTTGACACTATATTAGAGGAAACACAGCAGAGGAATTTATTCTTTCAGATGCATGGACAATACATACCAATGGATTTATGTCCTCCAATCCAAGTATGATAAAGTGATGTTGTTAGATCATCATAGAGTCTTTTCTGCGCAATAACGATAAAACTCTGAAATTCTATTCTCTCAGGAGCAGCCAATAAGATACGAGATCATTCCTCAAACAACCACAAGATTACCTATAATTCCACCAAAGGCATTGACTGAGGCAAGTTAACGACAAAGTATTGGATGCTGTCGCAAGTGTAGGCAGACAGCTACTACAGTTATTGATGTGAAAAAGACTGATTGTTCTGATAATCATTTCAACAGGCTCAGGCTAATGTAGACAGATATAGATCGAGCGCACAGTAGGCTAATGCGTAGGAAGCCTCTGGTAGGGTTTGTTTTCCTGAAACAATCGGTCATGCCGTGTTGCTTTCAATTGCCGCGTTCGGTTATTTATGGGCTTTTGCGTCACTAATTATAAAAGCTACAAAATTTTTTTTGTATTCGTTCAGAGAACAATTCGCACATTATGATGACGCTTCTTATAATCGATTTTCCAATATTATGTTGACCAAGGTAATATTTTTTGAACAATTCAAATGCCACATTTGTTATTTAATAAGTAGTTCTTTATATTTTACATGCTGTTGTTGACATACATTGATACACATTCTATGTCTATAAAAGTATTGCGAATATTATTCAGTAGACTGAAAGTCTTTGAACGTTTATTCTTTAGGGTGCGCTCCTCCCCAGCCAATTGCAGATTGCATGGCCGGCCATAACGAATAATAACACAAAGGTTATGTTGTTATTATTCCATAGTGCTTCCTTGATAAATAAATATATTGTCATTGTCATCTAACCTTAAATTATCGTAAATCGGCAATTCGTAAGTCTAGGTTTTTGTTAATAACATGTCCATTTTTAGATATGTCCTAAAAATAAAAAGCAGAATGTAAGCGACTGTGCTATAAAGAGTATTACATCGAGAAGATTTATATTAGCAATCGTTAAATACCACAAAAAGTTCATCTTCTGTATGCGGATGGAATCCTCTCTTTGTACATTTGATTACGACTTGAAGTCCAGGTGGATTAGAAAGACGGAAAATACGGATGCTAGAAAAATCAACTGTATTTAGGATTTGTTCGCAAGCACAAGCAGAGTATTCGAACGTCAAATGACAACATACTCGTTGTATTTTGGTGCACAGACAATAGCAATGGCTTCTGGAATTCCCCATTGATAGGATGAGTGAGTATGCAAATCTATCGAACTCATAAAGCATGTTTGGGTAGGATGGGTCTAAACGAGTAGAAATAATAATTTGTGAATTACTTGGTATTAAAACGTTGATGATTATTTGTAACTTACATGTATCCATCCTAATGTCAGTTCATTCGGATTCACACATTCAAGGAGTTCTTCTTCGTTTATCATGTTGCAACTGTCTGAAGTAGCAGTTTGCTTGGGAATTATTAAAGACGTGATACAGAATGAGTTGTGCGACTGGAAATAATAAAATGTTCTGTCAGTATGATCGAAAGTTTGAAAGGCTGATAGATTGAACAATTATAGTAGTGAGTTTTGTACCAAAGTCCCTACTAAAATACCAAGAGTTTCCAAATTATTTTTTGTGTTTTGTGCGGCAATTTTTAGGAACTCTCTGGTCAACTTTGATGGCAAATATATTGTTCGTAGACCTTCTCCGCCTTCCGTATATGCCTTGTAATCTACCTCTGCAATATAGACATTATGCGTGAGCACAATCCAAAGTTGTGAAAACAAACATTCCACTTGAATCGAACGGCTTTTTCTCGTACCTTCTACATAGCCGTCCTCTATCGTTTTATCTGCTTGAATCTCTGGTTTAACTTGGGGCGCAGAAATTGCATCCTTATTGTCTATTGCGTAGTTTTCCAACTTTGGTGGTTTCGGTGGTCCATGAGGCACTTTTGGCGGCAGCCGTGGAACAAAAGTGTCCGCTTTTGCCGCGTCTTCAGTATCGTGCGGCAGCTTTGGTGGAATAGCAGGTGGTGACTTTGGCTGTGGTGGAGCAACTAACCCTGGTGGCACTGGTGGCAGTGCTGGTGGCGTAAAAGGTGAAGGTCGATTGCTAAGACCAGCATATGAATACCTACCCATGAAGTGGTATTGGTGGGTTGAGCCCGATACGAAAGAATAGGGAAAAAAATGAATGGTAACAGACTGAACTGCCTACCCGTCACTTTCGTTCTTTAATGATATAGTCGGATACTCTATTCTCTGAACAGATCGGCAAAAATAGTAAGTCAAACAGTATGTATAACAAATCGTTGATTCGCGCATGCTTACCGTAGTAGGTTCTGGCATATTTAGTTTTGGGGATCTAAATTATATCACATTGAAAAGACCAGTTATGGAGAAAAACCACACATTTATATAACGTAAATTGCAAACAAAACGCGCAAAGGATACAAATTCTTCGAACTGTATTCATTGTAACTTTCTTTTTCAGTCCGCAGTCTATTCATTTGATTTACCAAAGACCATTCTTCCACTTTTCTAGCAGACATTTGATCTGCTTGCTGGGTATGATCTAATATTCTTGCTTCCTTTTGCCTCCTTGCACGTTCTTCTGCTTCCTTCCGGTGTGCTCTTTTTGTCGCTTCCAGTTCTGCTCTCATCTGCTCTTCACGCATCTGTTCAAGCTTAGGCTTGAGAACCTCCATTTCTGTAAGTACCTTATCCGCTTGCTAGAATTAATAGGAAGTAAGCGCTTCTGGTTGACCGTTTGTAATATTGCCATTGCAAAGTCGTCACAAATAACATAGTTTACCCTCTTCAAATCGGCTACCATTTTTTTGCTCTCCGGTTTATGATACTCTGGGTGTGCTGGCAGCTTGTCAAGAGTGATTCTAGTATCATTAATATCTGCAAGATCAATATTCGAGCTCTCCGAAATGCTTAAAGACCAACTGAATTGAATTCTTACACGGCAAATTTCATATAAAATTTGTATGCGTTAAGAACATCTTGCTCAAGTTTGTACTGTTCCGCCTGTACGAGCAGTAAGCCTGTTAAGTAGTGAATTCCACAGAATTACAAAATCGCTATAATTTACCTGGCGGAGAACATTGGCTATTGTCCGCAAGTAGATCCTGAGTGCAATGTGCGTGTGCAATTCAAGCTTTGAGGCTTCTGCTGAGATCTCTTTTATGGTGGGTATTCTTTTGGGGAGCGAAGCCGCAGACATTTTGTAAAAACGTTATAACAAGTTTAATGGAGAGAATCCGCTTATTATTATTGTCATTGGAAATCTTGGGCAATGGAAGGTATGTTACACAGGTATCACATTGCAAACGCGTCCTAAAAAAGTACGCGAGGTAAGGTTATTCCTCAGCTGTACTGGTAACCAAACTTTGAATTTAAACTGGACACTATGGAAGAGTTTGTCTTGAGCGAGGAGCTTGTAAAACTTCAGGAGGAAAATTATTATCTCAAGACTCTTGCCAATCTAAGAGAAGCCGACTTGATACAAATCAATAGGGAACTACAGAGTAAGTGCTTTGTTAGATTAGATTCCAAACAGAATTTGATAATTAACAAGTTGTTTCAAAAACATAGGCTGTCTTGAAAAGGTAGAAGAAGACCCGCAAAACATATTCAACGCTCAGTTATTTGCACGCTTGAAGAACAGTACAAAGTATGTATGAGCAAGCCTTTTGGCGATAATCAATGGGAGATCAATATATCTGTTAATTACATTAGCATTTCATTAGAAAATTCAGCACTCTGCAATCGCCGCAAATATCTCAACTTATTAATATAATAATCACAGGTAAGCGAGTGATTTTGTTGGTATTGAGTCTTTATATAGCACAATAATTGACATGACGTTACGTTAAACTTTAAACAAAGGCCTTGCAACCGAATGTGAGAATACCTCAGGCGACTTTCAAGCCAATGATGATCAGACTTTTGATAGTCACCGACGAGCACTCAATATGTGGAGCTTTTTACTCGGGTGGGCTACATATTTAGCGGAAAACAAAGCACAGTCAAAGCAAAATCAGAAAGAGAATGAAGAATTCGCGAGCAGATCAGGCCGAGTATGCGGACAATATTTCGAGAACGAGCGCTTCTTTAGTTTTGCTACATGCATTAATACGAAATGATTATTGTTTCATAGCGCGGAAAAGAGCGAAACAGGGAATCGAGTCAATGGAATTGGGATGAACAAAGAAAGGCTACCTTGACTGTGATGGTAAACGTATTGAAACTGAATCTTGAAAGTATATGGGTTATCAAACAGGAACTGGAGACTTTTGTTGGGTATGGTCACTCGCGTTGATAAGAAACGGTATTTGACAACTATAACACTTGTTAACAAAAATTCTGCTATATCTAGAATATTTACAAAGACAGTTTTCCTAATATTGGAAAGTCCGCCAAATATTAAAGATCAATCAACCAAAATGCTGTTGTTTGAAATTCTAGCCATATCGACGAAAAATCATAAGCAAAATTTTGGTAAGCTGTTTGTATTGTTGCCTGGTCGACTGCATCAACAACTTTTATTAAAGATTGACAATAGCTGACTTTATTTTTTCTAGCAATAAAAACTTCCATTCTCCAGCATCTTCGTTATTACGAACATATGCCGGAACCAACGGCCGAGCTACTCGGGTATTTACATAGTGAATACACGTACACACAATTAACTGACGATATATTAATGTATGTGCGCCAAACAGTCATACATCACAAGAAATGAAGCCTATAAATTAACATGCGTTTCTTCCGCTTGTTAGGGAAATTGGTGATGCTGATCTATCCGTTCAAGACAAGACTGGTCCAAAGCAGTTTTCTAAATTCTTGGTGAGATTGTCAGAAGTAGCAGCTAATCTTGTACTGAGGCAGTTAGTACATGTAATGAAGCATATGGACAGTCCGGTAGAGTATAGCATGATAAAGAAATATTGACATTAACACATCAACTTACCCGAGATATTATCCAATAGGTTGGACCGATGCGTGTAGCTGTTATTGAGATTACTGGAAATCTTATCGAGCATCTGGCAAATAAAGATGAACAGACAGAATCAGATAAAGAGACTTTGAATAACCTTTTTAATATATTAAAACAGCGTTCTCTGGATCTCAATGGATTTGTGAGATCAAAAGTGATGCAGGCCTGCATTAAATTATGCGAGTATGTCTTGTTAGATATATTAGTTGATGTCTTTGTTGTTTGAAAGCTTTCCAATCTCTAATTTATAATTGTTCTACACTAGCATAAAGGCGAAGTTTCCCAAAACGAGGCAGCATCTGGTAGATCGGGCAATCCAATGTCTGAAAGACAAGAGCGTAAATGTGCGCAAATACGCTATACAAGCACTGGCAAAATTTATCAGAACTCATCCATTCGGCATGGTTTATGGTGGGGAACTTCGATCGCAACCATGGAAGGACGGCTTAGCGAAAATCAATGAGGATTCTGAGGTACACGTTCTTCTAAGCAAGTTGTAATCGTTGTAATTTTAAAGTTGGAATTTAGTTAAACAAATTTCGAAATATCAGTCTATAGAACCCCCCGAGGAGCTTTCTCATATTACACAAGAGTCTCCAAACTCGCCTTCTCCGTCTCTATTCGCTGATGCCCAATCATCCCGTCCCTCATCGCCATCACCATTATCTTCCAACATTTCTCCAGAGTACTACACAAAACTCAACTTGACCAAAAGATATTATGCCGATGCCTTGCGTTTCATTGAATCGCTTTCAACGGCCATACCAACTTTGCTTCAGTTATTGGACTCGATCAATAAATCTGAAGTTATTGAGACTATGGAGTTTTTTGTTGCGGCATACCAGTACAAGTTGGATCGCGCCGAAGAGGGGTTGACAAAAATGCTACATCTGATATGGTCACGAGAGACAGACGAAGGAAAGAGTGTAAAGAAGAAGTTGATAGAATGTTATCAAAATGTTTATATATCAACTGAAGAAGGCGCTACCAAGATGGAGAGTGTTGAGCAAACAGTTCGGAATTTTGTTAGGTGAGTATTATCTGAACGAGCGAAACTAAGAATAAGCATAGAGATAGTCAAGAGGACTTACGCGAACGATTACCTTGCCAGATTGGCCGATACAACATCTGTTGCAAAATTGACTTCCCTCGAAGAGCTCTTTAGCACAATGATGTCAACAAGACTTATATCACCCGAAGTAATAGAAAGACTCTGGACCGTTTATGGTACGGACTAGTATTATGATTTAGTTCAATCAAATGTTTTATCCAGAATGCCGATTTAACTATCAACATAAAAGCTGCATCAAATTCTCAAACTAGTGCAAAAGAACGTCGAGGGGCTATAATGGTGCTTGCGAGTTTGGCGAAAGCAAAGAAGGAGATCATCTCTGAAAAACTAAATGTATTGCGTAATATTGGACTTAGTTCTCCTGGGAGGGTAATTACGCTTCCTTCATAAGCGCTTCATACACTATTATTTTATTTTTCTTGACTGCTTTTCCTTTCTGTTGACGTTATAGCAAGATCTCGTGTTGGCAAGATACACATGCATTGCATTGCAGCGTCTTGCAGGAGAAGCCAAAATCAAAGGCAAGAGTCCATTTTAGTCAAGTAATGAATAAAGTTAAAAGTATATGCGCACGCGCTGACCAAATTTATCAATAGGCTCACCACGGGATGAATCCACAAGATTACCATTATCACATCCGATATTTGAAGATCTCCGCAATATACTTGAGATACAAACAGACTCCAATCAATGGTACTGATACAGATAACTATTACCAAACTCTGAAATTTCTACTCTATTTAACTTGTCCGTAATCCTACAGGTATCCTCTCGCTGAACAAGTGATAAACGCCATTTACGTCCTATGTAATAATCCAGATATTTTATGTGGAGAAATCATCAAACAAAAGACAATTTTTGTCTTTAAACTAGATGACGACAGTTTCAGGGATGAGCTGAGTACAAGTGAACCTGTCACGGTTAATACGACACAATTGAGCCAGTTACTGTTTATTGTTGGACATGTCACTCTCAAACAACTTGTGCATCTCGAAACCATTGAAGCTGAATGGAAAAGACGGAAACAGTCGGGCGAAGCAAAAGGTAGCGATTACCGGTTTCAAATCTGGATAACGAACGTTGTGGCATTGATCGCCTATTATCCTGATATAATTTACTTGCAATTGAAGTAACAATACTAATGAAAGTCTATTTATTGTATAGATAAAAACCATGTTGAAGACGAACTGGATCAAATTGTTGGAACAACAGAAGATGAGTTTAGTGAATTGATAACACAGATACGGGAATATGAGCTTTTGTATGGGAGCAATTCGTTATTGGCCGAATTCGGAGGATTAGTGGCCAAAATCTGTGCCAACAGAAAGATCTTTAATGTAAGTCATAAAAGAATTCGCTAGGTATGAATTAACGTCGGGTTGCTTTAGTTCGCGTTAGTCTAAGTTTTCTGTTTGTCAAATTAGGACAAGATGTTGCAATTTTCCGCCACATTGGCTCTAGCCAAATTTATGTGTGTCAGCTCGCAGTACTGTGAAACATATTTGCCTCTACTGTTCAATGTGCTTGAGAAATCAAATGACGATACCCTTAGATGCAATATAATAATTGCCCTAGGAGATTTGGTTGTTCTTTTCAACAACATCATTGATCCAGAGATTAATGTTTTATATGAGCTACTTGCGGATGAAAGCCTAGAGATCAAGAGGAACGCGTTGATGGTTCTTACACACCTGATCCTCAATGGTATGATCAAGACTAAAGGACAATTGGGTGAGGTGAGTTGAACGTTTTTTTTTTTTGCATATTATATGCAAGGCATATCCCTTTCTCGATTCATGCATGTATTTTATTTTAAATTCTGAATTGCCGTTATGGTTGTAGATGGCTAAATGCGTGGCGGATGAGAACAGCAGAATTAGTAATCTTGCTGGACAATTTTTCACAGAATTAGCCAAGAAAGAGAATGCAGTATACAACAATTTGCCTGATATTATAAGTAACTTGTCGCGTGGTGAAAATGCAGTGGATGAAGAGTCATTTAAACGAATAATGAAATTCTTGTTTAGATTTATCGAAAAGGTTTGTCCAAATTATTAATATTACAATGTAATTATCATATTGTCTTACGTGGTATTTGTGTAGGATAAACACTCTGAAAACGTCATTGAGAAGCTTTGTCAAAGATTCAAAAATCTTGACGATAAGCGGCAATGGAGAGATATTGCCTATTGTCTGTCTCAATTACAATACAAACACGATGGCAGTGTCAGGAGATTAGTAGAGGGCTTTCCTAATTATCAAGACAAATTAAAGGATACGGACGTTCACAAACACTTTGTTGAAATAGTGAACAAGGTGAGAAGTGGAGCGAGCTTGATGAGAAGCATTTGATTGATCAACACTAACGTAGCCGCTTATTATTTTTAGCTAAAGGCACGAAAGGAACAATCTACAGAGATGAAGCAGTTCGTGGAGGAATATGAAACAAAGGTGAATGAAGCGCATAATAAAACCTAGACTCAAACTCAAGATGTGATTCTATGGCCATCGCTATCGTCACAGAAGCAAAAACTTGGAAATTGATACGTCAGTTGAAGAGTTCAAAGACATATGCCTTGTATAGTTAGATATTTTCGTGTATTCCAGGTATGATCATCATAAAAACACAAAAAGAACCATTCCATTATCACTTCGTAATGTTGTTCGTCAAATGGATTGTCAGACAATAATGCATGGATTCCCTCCATCCCTCGCTGTCTTCTTGTGATTAAAGGCGGATTGTTCCAAACCTTTTCAACAGGATCCAACATCTTATAGCAGTTATTTTAAGCTTCTAGACACACTCTTATCGTGCAAATCTTCCTAGTGGGCAGCGAAGCCAGTTGATTAGATGACGTGAACTGTGATGCAAAATTTATTCAGCTGCCAAACGCGCTTGAATCACAATGAATTACTTGGTTAGCTGAGCAATCCACATCTGCAGATATTGCCAATTTATTTATATTGTTTGGGTCCCCATGTTCTTCCCATAACACATCTTCCAGAAACTTGCAGTATAACATTTAGGCGTGTTAGAAGCAAGCAGGACGCGATAAAAGACTTTGTGAAGGACTGCAAGCGCTAGTGAACAAGCGATTACTAAATTAAGAAAAAAAAAACCAACTGTATATCAGTTTACCCAATAAATAACAATAGTAAACGGGGCGAATAACTAAAGTAGCTCTGATATCAATAAGGCAAATTTTGCTTTTTCTTTTTATTATATGTTTTCCAGTATTTTTAACATATTTTTAAAATGGATTTCCTGCAGATTTATGAGACAACGATGTTTTCATCTGCTCTCTAATGCATAAGAATCAAATATCCGAGATTTCATATATTAAGTGACGAATACAAGATTCGATAAATATTAAAAAACATTATCGTACCAGGGAGGAATCAATTCATTTCTGTTTCGAAAATGCTTGACAAATGTTTCCCACAATATTATGCAATGATGGCAATGGTTGCCACGCTGTAACCAGTCGATATCACTTACGTTTCGAACTTGTCAGCAACAGTAGAATGTAGAATATATAAATACTAATGTCTGCATACCTTTCCAGATCGTAAACGTTTGGTTGTCAAACGCTGAAAGTTAATCAAATTCAATAACTTTTAGATGCGCTTTTATTAATCAATAGAGAAATTGTCAATTGCTTACCTGACTCGTAACCAGTTTTTTATTTAGTTTCATTTCCCTCTTACGTTTTATCTAATAATTCATTATCACCCTTGCTTTTTTCTGTTCTCTTTTTCACTTGTATATTCCGGTGACTGCTTTCCTCATCCTTTCTCTTTGCCTGCATACAGAATTGTTATTAAAGTTAAAAAATGTTACAATGCAGAATAATAATACCCACATCTTCTTCGCTCTTTCTCTGTACAATTTCCTGCAACCAGTTTTCAAACGTCTTCAGCCACGTGGAAATAACTTCCTGAGGAAATCGTTCGTCATCTTGAAACTTTTTGAGGTCTCTTATTGAGCCTTTAACCGTTTTGATTACGTATTTAAGCGGAAATTTATTAATAAATTCTTTTTCTTCAAGTAATGCTGTAACATGATCATGAACTTCTGGCCAAAGCTCAATATCCATACGAGAAGCTCTATCAAAAAACGTATTAACATCCATTTTCCCTTGATAACTCTCGGTTTAAATTGACGTTGTTGCTGCGCCTATAATTTAAGAAAAAAAAGTAATAAATAAAAAATAAATCAATTATCATAATAATTGAGATTTATTAAATAAAAATACCTTTTCAACCTGTTTACGGCGAAAATATTCTTCTGACGACGATTCCTCTTCTGCACTAGATAAAATTTCCTCAGAAAGCCTTTCCACTTCTATTTGATTTGAAGACTGCTACAATTTAAAGTTATATAACGTAATATGTTATAAATATTATACTAAAAAATCACAATCTTAAAGATAGTTATACTCACCTCGATCTCCATTGCATCACATTCATTTCCCACTTCCAAATGATAATCGGTGGTGGGATATGCTGGCTCTTCAAATTCGATGTTTATTCCATCTTCATCAGCTATTGCATCCGTTGGTAAGTCTTTAAACAAATTTAAATTAGAGCGAGGCTTCTGTCCAAAGACTAGTTCGTATGGAGTATGTTTTGTTACACGGCAGTAGCTTGTGTTCATTGCGTATATGACCTGATCCAGTCCTTGAGACCATACAATCGAACGATTAATCTGCATCCATTTTGAAAGTTTATTCTTCAGAATGCTATTGGCTTTTTCGATAAGCCCTTGTGACTGCGGATGCCTGGGACGTCCTCTAATTATTCTTGTTCCCGGCCAGTTATCCATAAGATCACGAATAATGAGCAGTAAATTCAGTACCGTTATCCGTATGTAGCAATGTCGGTGGGCCAAATGTTAAAAAATTTTTCTTGAGTACTTTTGCTACTTTATTCGCCTCCTTCGTTTTGAGTGGAGCGGCCCATAACCATTTGGTAAAATGATCGCGTGCGTGGCAAATGTATTTGTTGGTATCATTGCCCAAGTCACCCATATGTATGAGATCTACCTCTACCCGAGTCATGAACTTCGTAGCGATAATTGGTTTGGCGGATAGCGATGTTTTTGAACTCTTATTCTCTGCATTTATTTTACAGCCTTTAATAAAGCACTCCGTTAAATGCTGCGGTCTATAAGCATATTGCGATGATAATTCATTCCAAAATGCCGTCATGCCAGGGTTTTCTAAAGCCACATAGATTTCATACAACGTATCGTATAGTTTCTCCTTCGTGCATACTGGTAAAGCGGGTTTTCTGGCCTTTGTCGACTTCTTCAGTAGCACAAATTTGTCTTTACTTACGGCATCTTCTCGAATTTGAAAATTTTGACGCACCTAATATGGGGCAGACTGCAACAAAACCAGACAAACTGAACATTTAATCATGTTTAATCATGTGAGCTAAAAGAGGCTGATGTGGCTGGAAAATGAACGAATTTAGCT
>CAJVPJ010000755.1:0-17401 GCA_910592205.1 Paraglomus occultum | reverse complement strand
CTCGAGAAGGAGAGTAAATACTCTAGTAAACTCTTACATACTGGAGATTTGCCTAAACCGAGAAATAGCTATGATTCCGCAGCAGGTATGTTACGCATTGGTACGAATAAAGTCAATTTACAATATTAACGCCGAGCATTTCGTAATTTAGAGACGCAACCTCTTTTTGAATAAGCTTATCATTCAACGGGCATATTCAAAATTATACAGTCGACCCTCTCTAATACCTATACCCACCTCACGGACTGGTCAACTATGACAGGGTTGGATATCAATTAGGGGTGATACAGCTAATGATGTTATCTGTAATATTATTAGTTCCTATAATACGTGGTATTATACACGATACTCGTGTATCGACTTCATTCATAACAAAAACCTCTTTCTTTCTTTCTTTCTCCATATTAATAATATTATTAAACTAAACCAATTTGTTTGCCTCTTATGAATTGTGAACGAAAAAAAGTCTGCTACCTTTTTTTCGCGGGGTCTTGCTGTTCTACATACTGCAAGAAGTAATTTGCATTGTTCCAACGCCACAAATGAGAAATTTTTTCGATCTCAATGTCGCTGTCTTCTTCGTCTCGATAGTAATGTAATTGTTAGCAGTCATTTTTTGCACGCCATTAGCAGGAAAGTCAGAAACTAGTTACGCATATAAAATATACACAGCTTATGGAAAAAAATTTTTTACAATGTGCATGATAATTTTTTCCGAATTTATGTGTTTTGTTAGTATGATAAAATAAAAATTCTGAATTAACTGAAAAGTGAAATGCTGTTAGATTTGGTTTGGTTTGGTTTTTTGAGAAACAATACCAATAAAAGTCTAAGCTTTTCGTACTTCCGATAGTTTTACGAATAAAACGTTGCAGTCATTACCTAATCAAAGCCAAAGTTACAACAAGCATTGCGTCGTCAACGCTGACGTTGCAAACCTAACACTTTTAGATAAGCAGCTCGACTTTCATTAGAATTGTTCATGTTCTCTCAATGTTTTTCTCGAGTATATCCGGCTTATTTTTCGTATATATTATTTTGCTTAAATGGAATGCACTCACTAAATTTAATACGTTTTAAGGTGCAAAATTGAATCTGATAATATTTTTATGTCATTGTATTAACAGCTGCAAATACTGTACTATAATGTAAATGTCACTACGACTATTACTATGTATTACCATGTCTACTTTATGAATTAAATTATAGTTTAGGTGGATAAATAACTGTTTCCCAGCGTGTCAAGCAGCAAACTCACCATTTATCTCTAACCAGCTTCAGGAACAGATCCTTCACGAGCACCTCTATCCGAATTGGTCCTCAAATATCAAAAGCACCAAATGTCCCATTGGGTTCAATCACCCAGCAAACCCACCAGGGAAAGGAAGAAAAAAAAATAGGGTTAATTTATAACGTAAAACGATGCAATACTTACTTTATACTTATCTCAATCTTCTATCATTTAAAAGCCGCGAAAAAAAAAAAAAAAAAAAAAAAAGAGATGTCTGAGAGTGTTCCGGGCATTCTTGTGACAGACCCGTGCTGACTACCCACCGCTCGATCCAAATCCGCACCCGTGTCCACCAGCAGAACAAATGAGAGGCAGCCACCTAGTCTGTTAGTTGGCAATTATTTAATCCACCCATTTTTCTATTCTGCTATCTATTCTGTTCAAATTTACAATATTTTGACTCTTCAAGTCAATGCTTTTCTTTACTATTTTTACATCAAAAATACTGAGAATAATAATGGTAAGTTGTTGCTTAATAATTGTCATCTGTAGAAAATGTCGTTGTGGTAAAAGGAATAACAGTAAATATTATATAAAAGTCTATAAACACGTTATGGTAAATTTTACTCCTATAATCTTATCTGTATAATAAATGTAAAGTTTTTTCCTCGTCCTAGTTATTGGGTCACAGTTTCCGGCATAGGAAGAGATTGAATTCCACGTCCTTTTAGTCCCCACCGTTTTGAAGTAACAAATTCTCCGGTAGCGCATATATCAGGTCTAAAGGAAATTTTTGGCATGTATTATTGTCTCTAATTGTTTTTCAGTCCTTTCAATTAATTTGGCGAATAACTCAACATGCCGATAATAAGAATAATGAGTCCGAATTAGAATGTAGAGCCAGGTTTGTCAAAGTGGTGGAAAAAGTGAGATTATGTGTCAAGAAACTTTGAAATTGAAAAATGACTCCTATATAGTATAATGAGTAACAATTAGTTGATTATTTTATAACGCAATTGTTTTTTTATTAAAGACAAAATTATTATCCTGCAAAAAACTCCAATTTATTTCTAATATTATACTCGATGGTCATCTATTTAATGCAGTTTTTTGGCGATGCATTCATTGAATCCAAAAGTGAAAGATTGTGTATTTACGTGTGTTTAAACTTTTTTTTTAAATAATAAAAGTAAGACAACAAACGTTTGAGACAGTGTATTATACCAAAAAGGGTAGCATAGCTGTTTATTAAAATTGGACATAATTTGTTTATTTACTTGTGAAGCTATGCATTTTTAAAGTAGAGGTCAAATTTTTTTGTTACATACTGTATAGTAGACGCGTATTCGTTAAATGACGAGAGATCACTGCTCGATATTATTATTGGTTGTCGTAGTATAGCCATTGCAATAGGAGAGGTCTTTGACCAAAATGACCATCAACCAATAAAAGCATAAGCTATGTTATTATATGGTGACGGGTTTGTATTGTCACGATGGTTCCGTAAAAGCAAACAGTATGTTTAATGTGACGTTTCAAAACACGCGCAGTAAAAGATATTTTTTGCTGGTTAAGAATCCGATAAGTCACACGTAAAACTTAATTAAACTGATTACCATAATAGCGATAACAAGCGTGCCCATGCAATACGACATCAAATATTTTCGTTGGCTAACAAGTTCGACAAGACACGCGTACAATTTAATTAAAATGATAGCGATGATATCTATAACAAGAGCGCACATGCGATATGATATTAGCGTAACTTATGTTTAACAGCGTGTGCTTGCTTGTCTCTTCAATCAAAATAACAACCAATTTGTTGTCATTGCACAATTATTTAGCACAAGATAAGCGGAAAGCTGAAACAACAGAATGTCTTGTCGATTAGATGGTTACATGTTTGTTTAACTTTAGCTAAACTTGATATGCTTATGGTAGGATGCGAATAAAGCATACGAGACGTAGCGACTTGTTGATAACAGTCTTGACAATTGCGACAACCGTGACTCATTTCGTTTCTTGAGCGAATATTTTGACGTTGAATAAATTGTCTTACTTGAGAGAAATAAAGCAGCTACAATAGCCCGGATATTGTCGACAGGTTAATTGGCTGTCAGTCTGGATTACATATTGTAAAAAGTGATCAATCTAATTGTCTAGCACAAAAAGGTTGTTATAAATGTATTTCTGATAGAATCAATAATTAAACGACGGGTCTCCTTCCAGTAATGCAACAGATAAGCCGGAATTGTCTGTTTTCAAGCAAATTCAAGATGTGTGCATTAGTGATTAACCGCATGTAGAGATCATCGAATGCGCATCCAATTAGATCAACCTTTTGCTGCTAGACTACTATTATGATAGACGCTTTTTACCTACAACACAACACTTAATTCATTGCTTTCTATATTGATGGTGGCAATAACACATTAAAAACGTTGTGTCTTTGTTTCGAGAATTACTCACGCGTCGCTATCGTATAGACTATTTACCACATTCACCTACCACATAATATATAATGTTATTTGAATTTAGAGTCATAAGCACAGTTTACTGTTTTAGAGATAGTTTTATCCAGGTAAAAATTATCACATACTGTATTCGATCCAAATTAGCAAAAATATCAGAATATGCGTTCTACCATGCAAAGCCTGACTCCAACCCACTCTTTTCTCAATGATATACTGTTGTCACGATCGTTGGTAATAATGCTTGAGCCATCACATTGGTATCGGTGATGGTAGAAAATGTGGGAATGTGACCCATTAAATGTTCGGATTAAGTGGGAAAAAACGCATGGCCCCCTTCAGTTCTTGGAAAATAGAACGCGTGTCTTTTGCTTTCATGGAATAGTTTGCGACAGCCGATGGATAGACAATACCCACGCTGTCATATTTTTAGTATATTGATTTCTATCCACTATTTACGTATCTCACACGTTTCCCACCAGTTTTCCACTAGCGCCTATAAAGTCATTTCGAAAATAATTTGTCATAATAGCTATATTTAAATTTTAAGTTTGGCGTAAAAAAGATTCGAGCAAGTCAATGGGGGAAAAAGCTTTGACCGTGAAATTGCTGGTGTTTGCTAGCACAGACAACACGGCTGCATAAAAATGAAAGTTGTTCAACTTTCAATTACGAATTAGCTGTTTACTATAAAACCTCGTTACAAAACAGTCGACCGGAAGTTGTAGTAAGCAACAAGACATGGTGTAATGTATCTCGAATAGTTAGAGCTGGTCGGTGGGGAAATGCATTACAAGATGACAAGAATGGATAACATTAACATCTTATATGTGACTAAATGAAGGGACTATGGACAATTACATTAGGACGGTTAGATTCTAATTCAAAAGACAGTATCCGTCCATTTTTTCTAAAGAGTGTGGTCTCTGCATTTGTACATTGATTAAACTTACTATCCATCAAAAAATAACTATATCAAAGTTAGTCGTCCCAAATAGCAGAAAAAATCGTTATCGCCAAGATATGTAACGATACATGAATGTTTTTTCGATTCAAGATAACCATATGTCCCACGTGATCAACACATCAGAATCTCGATTATCACAGTCAGTACAATATGTTATATTAATTAGTATGTTTATCGAGCGATGATTACAATCATTACTTGTATCTCATTGTTTCTATTCTCGATGCCTCTTGTTCACAGAAACAATGACGCATTACTCCTGAATTCCCAACCGTCAGCAGGTCCATACTGCAGAGGTTAAATGGTTTATGATTCTTATTTTTGTAACAATACGGTTGCAGCTGGTCACTCAATGCCCACGCGAGAAGAGGATGGCAGTTTTCCCATCATGCAATCCGCATAATTGTTCTTTTTGACGTTGGGGGATGAAGAGAAGTAGGGGTTAGGGTAAGGTTAGGGGTTTAGTGGAAAGGGGGAGGGGGTGCGGGTGCGGGTGTGGGGTGGAGGAAGGGGGAGCGGGAGAAGGGGGGAAAAGTGGCTTTTTGTTCCGACTATTCTTCTTCTTCTTCTTCGGGGTCAATAAAGTTTGACATACCGGTACATTATTCTTTAAGATTATGCATTCATGTCAAAAAGAAAAAGTAAAAAAAAAATTTAAGCTTTTTATGCAGCTTGTTATCTAAAAAACAAATATAGCAGATATCCCGCCAATGATAATCTTAGAGTGCGGCAAGTACGACCAAAAGCTTAGATCCAAATATTCCCCCCCTCTCTCCTCCCCCATTAGTCTTCAAAGGTTGGATTCATTTCATTGGATAAGGAATTTCTCTGGGGTTCGGGATGAGCCTTTCAACACACAATCAATCAATAGTCTAAATCCCCGGCGTGTGTTTGTGCAAGAGATCTTATCTTTGTGATAGATGAAATCCTTACTTCATTTGGTCGATCGTCCAAGCCCACATCCACACAAACCAACTATCGCGTTTATTGTTTCTCCCCTTTTTGCTTGTTTAGTGCATCCCCATTAAACATGCTTTGAATAATAAGAGATGGGTTATTGAATGCGCGCTGACTAAACCAACGTTTTTATTCTGATTATTGTTAGAATCAATACAATAAATACAATAACAAACTGTTTACATGCCACCGACTACCATTAACGCTAGGTGGGGGGGGGGGGTGATTTTGTAAAAAAAGAGGGGGGAGAGGAGAAACAATTATGTTGGTGTTACAAGGCAATCACATACTTTTCTAGATATGCGTATGTGTTAAAGAAAAAAAAACTCTTATTCGACGAACATTTGTTGTTATTAACAAGAAAAAGTCATCAACATTAACTTTTTATTGTAACACTCGAGTATTTATATTCCCACCTTATTGTCCGCATGTTTATTCTATTCGATGCTTTCCCCTTCCCTCTCCCCCCCTCTTCCCACATTGTTTGCAAAACTCCTCATTAGACTTTTTGACGTGTGTTCCGCTAAGCTTTTTACACCAGTTGCACTTACTCGGGGTTTTGTGCCATGTAAAAATTTTCAAAGTTTATTTCTATTCATTAACCATTTGTAGTAGCTCTTATGCAGTCGATGATAGTAACTTAACGTAAGCATGTCTTCAGAGGTTTATCCAAAGAACGTTTCCCAATCTCGATTTAACTATGTGCATGAGCAACATGACCAAATGAAGGGGGGCGGTGTTGTGTGCCCCAGGGCCATTATTATTCGAGATGGGGGGCTTGAGAATTTTGGGCACACGACAATCGTATATATTTGGTATGTCACCTGATCATAACGCAAATTTTTACTCTATTCATCTAACGGCTATTGTTCTTTGTGGCTCCTGATCTAATTTCCCACCCAGGTATAATTAACTGGATGCGAGACAAATGTAAAAGAACTTTAAATTTTTTTGATTTACAGCCCACCGCCTCAACAGTAAACAAATACGCAAAATTTTTTTTTCGGATTGAACAACAGTGAGCGCTATTTACATTATGGGTGAGGCAAAATAGAAAAGAAACCCAACAACATGCTTATGTGTGGGAATTGAAGCAAAATAACTGGTCTACTAAGTAAAAATGCACTATTTTTTTTTTCCTTCACCGAGTAGTCGATCAATTAAGTGTGAAAAAAAAAAAGTATATACTATACGATCGATATATTACAAGAACGTTTAGACTATTAACAAAGGGGGCTAGCGTTCCTCTCTGCATTTTCCATCTACTGGCATTGTTATCCCCGACGTCCAAATATTATCTTTAGTAAACAACAATTGACAATTAGCAATCATTGTTAATCAAATGAGAAGTAAAATAAACAATCAGCTTCTTTAAAGCATGTTTAATATACAACGTATACCAGACATTGACTTTTTTTTTTCTCTGTTACCAATGAATAATACGCACGGCCACTCGTTCAATGTCTTAAACATCTCATTGTCCGAGTTTTTTTACCCAGTTTTACTTTTTTATATACTCGTATGAGAATATGAACGATGATCATTGACAAAAATAGTCAATACAAGTCATATTATCTCTCGGAGCTTGTCACTTCTAAATTTGGACATTGCGTCATGAGTTCATTTTTTTATGCGTTACTTTTAATAATCGGCAACTTTTATACTGTTTGTTTGGGAACAAGCAGAGAATGGAATGCCCTTGGCAAAAAAAAAAAAAAAGAATCATGTAGTACTCGTAGGTTGCTGTCAAGGAGATAATCTGTAAACTTTACTGCTGTGACATCATGATCGAACGGATGACAATAACAATAACAATAACAATAACATTAACATTAACGATAACGATAACAATAACAATAACACTGACACTGACACTAACAATAACACCGACACACTGACACACTGACATACCGACATATCGACATACCGACAGACACCTCTGGCAGAATTTTGGGTGACGTCATAAATTAAGCTACTAATGCCGGATAGTAATGCCGCTAATGCCGTTATCATTGCCATCAACATATTAATGATTACACACGTCCTTATTGGTTCACAAACCAATCAGGCTCACTTTTTCTGCACTCTGACCACAAGTTTTGCCCTTGTTCACCTAATTATCCAACCACATCTGTCCAATACTATTTAATCCGCGAAAAATGTGAATTATGGAAAGACCTGTACGAGAGATGCATGGCTTATTTTCTGCCGCTGGTCATGTTTCACTTCCCTTTCTGCAAATAGGACAGCATCCTACATACAGCATCTCAAACAAAGAGAAAGTCGATCAATTTGTGAATAGCATTCCGTTATAGCTTAGACCTTGCTCAAACGTATATACTCCTCATCCGATACTCTATCAAGACAAGCGTATGACTGTTGCCAACACATGCAATCATTACATTGGTCTGGTGTGGGTGTGTGGGTAACGTAATGTACATAACGTACATAACGTACATAACGTACACAACGTACACAACGTACATAACGTACAGTACAGCAGATACAAGTCTCTATTGATGCAGTATTCCGCAATGTTTTCGTTCTTATTGTTCATAACCGAGGGCAACTGACCGGAAAAAAAAAAGATTATTCGGGAAACACTGCCAAGTACGCCTTTGTGTTCACTTTTTCTTTTTCATTTGTTCAGTTAGCGAGAAAAAAAAAACAGTGATAAATGAATTGAACAGCCACAACCTTTATACAGAAATTTTTATACTTTTTTTTTTTTTGTTTTCTGTTTGTTTTTCTTTTTCTTTTCCATTTTCTTTCCTTTATTGTCAATCGTTAACAAGACGGATACAATTTATCAATTTTTCCGATTGTGATTGAATTAGCGGACAAATTGTCTTATATGACCAATTGCCTAATAACGTTATTTTGTATTACATTTTTTGCCTAAGTTTAAATACCTATTTTTGTGTTTCCCATCCCATTCAGCCATTCGACCACTTCGTACGCTAAACATAAACTTGTTATATCATAAAATAACCGCTTAATTTTTTATTTGTATCTTTAATTGTAAATAAACTAGTTAAAAACTAGTATTTTGTCTTAATGTAACTATGGTACAGCATTAGTTTAGTTTAGGTCACATCCGGTTTCCTGTTTATTTTGCCCAACGGCGTACGGGGTTGACATTGAATGCTTCTATATCCAAACAAACTTTCAATAATTCCGGTCATTTCTTACAGTCAATAAGGTATGTTTCACTGTCCGAAATTGGGTTCACCTACTCCAGCAGTATCACTTGACCTCAAAATGCCTTTCTTGGCGGGAGTCTGACCATTATGCTACACGTTTGGATTAATTGAAACGGATTATACTTAATTGCGAGAATTACATTAGGTGGTGACGTAACCCTGCTGATCTAATCCCTATTATTATGTATGTGTGTGTTTGTATGCACGAGCAAGCAGCCATAAAAGAAAACTTAAAAAAAAATTACAGCTAAACGAGTATGAATTAGAAAAAAGAAAAGATAAAACACAATAGGATCACTTGTTTAATTCCAGTGAATATACGGCTAAACTTATAAAAGCTTAGCCCGTTAAAAATGATAATAATGCGAAAGGCACATGATCATTGAATAGAGAACGAACAATAATCCTCATAGACAGAAAAAGTGTTCATTTACGATACATACAGTTTACGTAAGGTAATGTACGCCTACTACTTAATATTATATAAATGCAGTACATTTGTTTATGCTTTATATTGTTTTATTTGTTTCATACTGTTTGCGATTTTGTTGCGTATATTATATCTCTTTATTATACATACATACATGCTACATACATGCTACATACATATACATGCCAGACCATGCATCTCAATTACACTTCGGCAATTACTATACTCACAACCGAATTGCCCGCACGAAAATCTGCAAAAAAAGAAAAACGTTATTGGACATTGAACAACAACGACGACGACGACGACGACAGCAATAGCTACGACGACAGCAAGTATTTTCACATTGAACAAATTGTCTTGTCATTATACTATAAATATAATTATAGCATCGTTGCACCATGCCCAAGTCTTTAAGGAATATTGAAAAAAACAATTTTTTACATTATCCCATGTGGGGGGAAAAGTACATTACCTAAATGGTTTATAACAGATTCTGCCAATACGGGGGGAATAGAAGGCCTTTTTTCGTGCATTTTGTAACAATGAGAGGAGGTAAACAGTAAATAAAAGCATAAAAATAACGAATCTAAAAGTAACAACATAACAACATTCATTTTATTGATATGCTTAGATGAATCTATCATCAGATGACATTGTACAGTATGTATAGTATATTTCGACAAGTTTATTATTAGTAATATACATAAATGTAGATGATTGTTATCGTTGTATATACTGTTATTATTATGATAATTTATTAATCACTGATGTGATGATAGTATGTAGTACGGATTGTGATACATTGTAAACTAACAACCAAACCCAACCCCCCTCTTAACCCCACACACACAAACATTAAAATTATATATAAACGTTCAAGATTCAGTCATCTTTCTCGTCACAACAAGGATTCAATCACGGAAGGACCGTTACAGTCCCTAGCTTCATCTTGTATATTATATCTTATAAATATATATAAATACCCATATTATATATAGTTTACGACCCTGCATACAAATTAACGATATAATCATGTCTGATTATAATTTATTCAAGAAAATGAAGCTTTCCGAGTTCGTCGAATGGAGCACCAATCAACTAAAGACCAAATATCTCCCGACTCCACCGGCTTCTCCCGAACTCCACCCGTCGGTGCAAATGGCGCTTAACCCTCCGCCACAGAAGGGCTTTCACAGCGATTCGTCCACGACCAAGACTTCAGAGCATGTATTCCAAAATGACTCTAAAAACGGACGACCAACTCTTGCCGAGCTCGATTCTCAGGGTAACCCTGCTAGCGACACTACCTTCGACAACGTGCCTCAAACTCCCCCCACTGGACGACTATCCGTGACAATTTTCGCAGGTCGCAAACTTAATGTCAATAGCGTCCACGCCAAACCCTATTGCGTTGTACAATTCGAGAAAAATGAATCCATCACTCAAGACGCAACAAGAGAGGGGGCTTTACCCCTACAGAGGGGGGGGCAAATCGGTGGATTTCTTAGATTTAGTGCATGCGGCTACGAGTCCCGTATGGAACCAGACTGTAACCTTGTGAGTATTAAAGTTGTTATTGGGGAGGGGGGGGGGGGGACGGGGAGAGGAGAGAGGTCCATGATCTTATCAATAGTATGTTAGGTCGTACTCAGTCGGTATCGGTTATAACAAATCAGATACAAAATCATAAAACCCGAGCTCGAAAAAGCAACTATTTCTGATATGTTAATGTTGATAAGCACATGGGCTGACGACAATGACGTGTGTGATCATAAGGGGGGAAAGGGGAAACGGAGGGAATCGATACTATGATTATTCTGTTTCTTTATAAAAAACTTGTTTGCTGACTATTGCTTGTTTGTGACGTCATCAAGTGACGTCTCTCGCTTAGATGAAGAGGTCCACGTGTATGTATATGAACGCGTTCAGAACGATCAATCCAACGAAATCTTTTTAGGCTATTTGACAATCAAACCACCGAGAAGAAATAATGAAGTCATTGACGGTTGGTTCAAGTAAGCTAATCATCCTACATTTTTATGTATCCGAGCGAAGAAACAAATCACGCGAAAAAAAAAATACATATATGTATATATATACGGTATATATGTATTTCACAAGATGCTCACCTTCTCTCTTTTTTTTTTTTTGTTCAGGTTAATGCCACGCGGCAAGGATGTTGTTTCAGGTGAAATGCACGTTAAAGTAGCATATCAGGCCGTGGCGGTACGTGATCACATTTATAATATCTATCCTTACACAGCCGTAATTCTCGAAAATACTTACAAGGGTCCGAACCCATCATTTTAGAAAACTCATCTTACTCCCGATTCGTTTGAGATCTTGAAGCTTATTGGTAGAGGAAACTTTGGACGGGTATTCCAAGTCCGCAAGAAAGACACCAACCGTATCTATGCTATGAAGGTTCTCCATAAACAAGACCTTATAGAACGTCGCGAAGTTCAACATACACTGGCAGAAAAGAATATTCTTATTCAAGCGGAGGCTTGCCCATTCCTCGTAGGCTTGAAATTCTCCTTCCAGACAAAAACGCATCTTTATTTGGTAACTGATTTCATGAACGGAGGAGAATTGTTTTGGCATTTGCAGAATGAAGTAAGATTGGCCGAAGAGAGGGCAAAATTTTATGCTGCTGAGATTGTTTTGGCGTTAGAGCACTTGCACAAATTTAATATTGTTTATAGGTAACGTACCAAAAAAAGGGGGATGTAATAGGAAAAGGAGATGTAATAGATGTAATAGATGTAATAGGGGAAGAGGGGAAAGGGAGGTTAGGGGAGGAGAGGGGAGGAGAGGGGAGGAGAGGGGAGGATGATGAACCATCAGATGAAAGATCAGACAACTAATTACAAGTGGGAGAATGAAAGATCAGACAACTAATTACACTATTAACATTCATGCGTTAATAGAGATCTAAAACCTGAAAATATTCTTCTCGATGCTACTGGTCACATCGCTTTATGCGATTTTGGTCTTTGCAAAGAAAATCTTGGTGCTGGTCAAACGACGAATACTTTCTGTGGTACATCAGAGTATCTGGCGCCTGAGGTCCTCGCTGAGTGTGGGTACGGCAAGTCCGTTGACTGGTGGAGTCTCGGAATTCTTTTCTATGAAATGATCGCTGGCTTCAGTCCGTTCTATACCCACGACACTCAGATGATGTATAGAAGAATCCTGTTCGGCAAACTCAAGTTCCCCAAAGGGCTATTCAGTGATGATGCCAAGAGCCTTATCAAGGGTGTAAGTATTTGATGGACGTGAGATAAGAACATGAGATTGCGGATTATATGTTTCTAAAGGCCGCGTCGTCAATATTTACTTGTCCATTAACAAATGCTCTTTTTTTCTTTCTTGGTAGCTCCTTGCTCGCAATCCAGGTCATCGTCTCGGCACACATCACGATGCAGAAGAAATCAAGAATCATCCGTTCTTTGCCTCGATAGACTGGGAGGCACTCTGTAATAAGCAAGTATCTCCACCATTCAAACCAAATGTCTCTTCTGACGACGATACATCGTGCTTTGATCCTGCTTTCACCGAAGAAGAGACTACAATCGATTGGCCGACTATATCGAAAACTCTCAGTCGTAATGGGACCAACGCGAGCGAAGTGTTTAGTGGATTTACATATTCAGGCGAAACTGTTGTCGGTATTGGACGCGAGTCTGCCACTCTCACAAATTCTGGTAATTGAGGGTGTCGCAGAAATTAAAGTGGGATACGTCACACAAGATATATTCCATATGTAAGAATATAGAAAAAAAAGGACAATGCCATCTTATATGATGACACCAAAATAGTTGAATAACTTTTGTAAAATACTTTTTCCCTTTAAATCTTTTTTTTCTTCCCGTTTTCCCCCTCCTCCTCCTTTTATCCTTGTTTCATACTGTACACTTTTATTCCGTCATTCCTTTGAATATTATAATTACCATTTCCTCCCACTTCCCACATTTACTTAACAATTGTGCACATTCAACACCAAAAGCACAAATGATGAAAAAAAAAATCCTAAGAATGAAAAGGATGGAAAGAGATGCCGATACGGCGTTTTCCCCCTTCTTTTCTCCGTGACATCTTTATAAGCTTTTATTTACGTAAAAAAAACACTAACTTTTTTACAATATTTTTTAATCAAGGATCTTCCCACTACACTTTTTTTTTTTTCACAATTGTGGAAATCCTCCACGGTTATAGTGTAGGGAAGAATGTATATATGTTAATTTCATACGTGTTCTTTGTCTTGTCATTTTGAACAGTAACAAAAACAAAAAGCAACTTTTTTTTATAAGCTAACAAAGAGAAGGAAATCATTTTTTTGAGCGGGGACAATGGCGTAATTCGCTATGAATGTAATTCGCGAACCTTCCAGCGAGAGTGTGTTCACTGCGACTACTCATCACTGATAATATCGCAAATAATAACTTGTCATTGTTGTTCATGGTCTATCGCTGTTCCTCTCTGATTTCCTTCTCTTTATGCTCTATTTACCTTTTTTTCTAAAGATGAAAAAAAAAATGAAAAAGGTTTTGTTAAGTGCGGTATTGCGATACACCAAATTGATATAAGAAAATTTTAATTAGCGATTGTAATAATTCAATAAGGTTTTGTTATATTTTTTCTCTTTGGGGATAGGTTTTTTTTTTTTTGAACCCTTAACCCTTAACCTTTTGTTTAGTCAACCCACACAATTCATCACCACGCTGTCAATTGACGGTTTTTGTGAAATTGTTTTACGAGTGAGTTTGGAGTTGGGGTCAGTTTCGGGAAAACAAGGCAATTTTAAGAATAGTTTTCTAGTAGAGATAAGTATTGGGAATGAGGAGGTTCATTTCCCCTTTTAACAACTCCCTCTTTACTATTTTTCTTTAACATATGTTATGTTAATTTCCTGATGATACTATTCTTTGTCAGGATAATCATTGCTTTTTTCCTTACTCAGTCTGCAGACTGTTTGACCTCTCCAACTCTTCTCGTTCTTAAGCATGCTAAACATTTAATATCATGGGTTTTGTAATATCCCCAACAAAGAGAATTACGATTAAAATAATAAAAGATGTCCTCAGATCTTACTATGCTCAAAATACGTAATTATTTCAACGTCAGAGTTACAGACATGAAGTGAATATGTTTTTATAAAGTGTATCATAATAATAATGAGACGATTCAACAGGGCAGTATCTGATGTTGGCACTCTTGTAAAATATCGAATTATTATCACGTGACCGAAGAAAAGAGTGCGAGTAGATGACTAGTTTGTAAAAAACGATTAGATATACAGTATATCCAAAACGCGTAAACATCATATTAATGTGAGAGTTTTTATTTCCTAACTAGAGGTGTGTTGTGTGGCCGACCGATTTCATCGGTCGGCTTTTAGCGATTATACTATTATTTCCTAATTAACCGCTTTTATCTACAAAAGTTGTTCCTTCCAACATTCCAGTTCATAATGCTTCTGTAAATCTAGTCAATAATCCACTCCTATTCTCAATATCAACCTAAACGATAGGAGAGGTCAGGTGTGATATTTTCGTTTATTTACTATTATTCCGTTTTGCAACTGTAAGCGTACAGGTTCCGCAATTTACTGAAGCGTATTTATCTCCTATGACAGTTCTGACACCTGCTACGAATATCCTAACATCATTATAGTCTTTATGTTGTCTGCTTTATTATGCATAACAAAAGACACTCTTTCGTTAAATTTTTCAAATGTCTCTCCGTAAGGCAAAGGTATTTTAATAGATTCGTAAGAATGGAGGTTATCCGAAAGTTGCTCCACGCAATAAGTAATTGTGTGACCAATAAAAATAAAAATAAGATAAGGATGAAGATAAATAATACCCAAGGCCATTCTCGGCAATATTTGCAGCTTTAATTTTTCCGCAATGGCATCGGCCGTTTCTAAGGTGCGATAGAAAGGGTTTGATTAAGCTTAATGTTGTTTTCGACCAAATAAGTCGCAAGTTCGCGGGCGTGTTCACGTCCGTGGTCAGAAAGTGCTGGATTATAAGTAAAACCAGTTGGGGGAAGCCGGTTTTCCGAAACCAAATCAGAACGTTCCCCATGCTAAAGAATGCTTTATCAGAACGTAAGAAAAAATTTTCATTTTGCTAAATTTCAAACACACAAGTGAAATAAATAGTCTCGAGCATTTGGTCGTAGTACAGAAGCCGAATCCAAAAACAGGAAGGCCGTATTTATCTATACGAACAATATCTTTTTACCATGCCCTGTCAAATTATTTTTAACGTTTAGACTGGACATTGTATTATTGTTGTATTGTATAACAGACGACGGGTGCGAGAAAATAAAAGATGCCCATGTCACAATACAATATAGACGAGTTCATGATGTCAGCAGACGATGAAACAATACAAACACAACACGAAACTTTTTGAATTTTTTAATTTAAGAAATTTGTTTATTATATGGACCTATAGAAAATCGATGTTTAGTTTATTTGTATTTACAACGAAATACCTATGGTGCACCAGTATTCGTTCGTCAATCCAGCAAACCGACAACATTCCTTAATTGAGCAAATCATAACGGAATATTATTTCGTTATATATCATAATTCTAATTCTGTGACGTTTCTCAAGAGGCAGCAAAAGTCTGTATTTTAATACCGATACAGATTTTCTGTATTAAAATAAAGTACTGTACCTTTAATTCGTCATTCAGTCCGACGATATGTCACACTGGATGCAATCTAATATGAAGATCATCTGACTCCCGTGAAAATCACTTGACTTCGGAGATAGATAAGCAACGAAATATTCAAGTGAGCTTGTAAACTTGTCCTAAGCAAAATCTTTCTCACGAATAAGCTCTTTCGTCTACACTTTGTCTCGCGCACTCAAGTTTACTGGTTCTTGCGATATACTACTTTAAAGAAAACCAAGGTTTTTGTCTTCGACGGGAGAATCCTTTTCGAAAACTGTACATTTCAGAACGGGTCCGTATTACAACATCGACAATCATTTCGCTGACAATCATTTCGCCGACAGCTGATTTCACCGACAGCCATTTCACCGACACTCATTTTGCCGACAGTCATTTCGCCGACAGTCATTTCACCGACAGATTATTTCACCGACAGTCATTTTATTGACAGCATTTTTGTTGTATGTCAATTTGGAATAATATGTAGATTTGATAAAAAATTTTATTCGTAATGCCAATTGTGTATTTTATGAGAGTTGCTTGACTCAAACTGCTAAGTGTTGTATGCTAATTTGGAATTTATGTCAATTTAGAATTGACATATTAATATGTCAGTGTGGAATAATATGTAGTTAAACAAAAGATATATTAAGTATTTATTATTTATGTATATTAATGTTGTTATAAAAACGATTGTTAAAGGTTATATTGTACTAATTATTATAACAAATAAGTGATCGTGTTCTTACTAACGAGTTTATTAGTATGTATTGTATTGACTCGAACTCGATTTTGTTTGTTAAGTGTAGATCTATCACACACAGATAATTTGCTTGAAATTATTGGCCTCCATAATAATAAATGCACACCCTCCATATTCTGCACTGTATGGTTTTTTCGAATCCCCACCTATCACGAGGAACTTTTATTCACAACAAGGTGCTTGCTAAAGTGCCAGTTTAAGCTGTTTTTATCTATCTACATTACATGCAGAGGGAGAGAATAAAAGCTCATGAAGGGGGTTTATTGGGGATTGGGGGAGATCTATTTTTAGAAGTTTGAATAATTGACTGTATTTTTTTGGGGTGAATCCAGGGAGCTTGTGGGTCTATTTGTATATCAGTGGAGTGGAGGAAGAGGATACGTCCTAGGAGTTGGTTCAGAATGTCTTCATGGCATGGGGTGGGATTGTGCCCAAAGGCCCTTGAAGTAAAGGCACTCCAGAGAGTATGGCTATGGACTGGAGGGAGCGGAGTAGGTGGGATTGTTTATGTTGTGGAGTGAGGGTGGGGTTTGGTATATTAATATAACCATTTTTAGAACAACTTTAATATTACATACATATTTGACCTTGATCTTTCCTCTACTCTACACTCACTGGACAAAAGTCTACGTAATTTTTGCCGATCAATTAGTAAAACATATGAAAAAGCTATTTTTTCAAAC